>CANXYC011479417.1:0-72253 GCA_948193065.1 Aleurites moluccanus
AACAAATAGGTATACATAATTTATTTTCCTTAAACAAAAACCCATCTATTCTATAAAACTTACCAAATGCCACTTTCTCACATGCATCATAAACATTAGAAAAATCAGAATCGTCCTTATACAAACCTTTAATAAGTTCGAATCCCATTATTTTAGCATTCATAGCATTTATTAAGGCATACCTCCTTGAAAGTGCATCGGCCACAATATTATCCTTACCTTGTTTGTACTTGATCACATATGGGAATATTTCAATGAATTCTATCCACTTGGCATGTCTTTTGTTCAACTTACCTTGTCCTTTGAAGTGCTTTAACGATTCATGATCCGTATGGATAACAAATTCCTTAGGCCAAAGGTAACGTTGCCAAATTTCTAAAGCTCTCACCAATGCATAGAGCTCTTTGTCATAAGTAGGATAATTTAATGACGCACCATGGAGTTTTTCGCTAAAGTAGGCAATTGGTCTCCTTTCTTGCATCAAAACAGCTCCAATACCTATGCCTAAAGCATCACACTCAATTTTAAAAGTTTTAGTAAAGTTAGGCAAAGATAAAACAGGTGCCAAACTCAACTTCTCTTTGAGCAAATTAAATGCAATCTCTTGCTCTTTATCCCACTTAAAACCTATATTCTTTTTAACTATTTCAGTAAGGGGTACTGCAATTGTGCTAAAATCCTTAACAAAAAGCCTATAAAAACTAGCCAAACTATGAAAATTTCTAACCTCAGTAATTGATTTAGGCGTGGGCAAACTTTTAATAGCACTTACTTTTTCTTCATCTACTTCGACACTTGTATTCGATCTAAACAAAAAGAACACTTTTGAAAATTAGCATAGAGTTTTTCTTCCCTTAAAACATGCAAAACAGCCTTTAAATGTTCTAAATGTTCATTTGAATCTTTGCTATACATATACTTTCGGAACTTGAGTTTTTACATGATCAGCTAGTACTATTCCAAGGCAGGAGTAGGAGATGCCAATTGAATGCGTGCCTCACTACAGACCTGAAAAATAATAACCATTGGAGGGGGTGAATATAAAAATACTCAGTGAATCCAAATGTATAAAAATGCAGTAAATGATCATGAAACAATGGTTGTTCAAATGTGGCTTGTAGAATCAATATAAGATAATAAATATATAATAAAGCAAGTATCTGTATATATATATATATATATATATATATATATATATATATCAATATCGATATCCATAAAAAAATTCATAAAATATAACAAGTAAATAGTAATATAAGTACCCGTATATATATTCATATAAACATCTGTATCAATATTAACGTAAGAATCTTTATAAACATCCAGATACTTATTCATATAGGTATTTAGATTCGTATCCATATAATATCCATGTAAATATTCATATCTCTTTTCTCAGGCTCACCTCTACTAAAATGGCTAAAATGGCCTAAGCCATTTTAGTTTGATGAGTCTTTAACTTATACTTTGCTTTTCATCTTTGTTTTTATCCCGATGTGGGATTGTCCCACTTCCAACTCTCTCTTTTGTTACTCTTTTTATTTTGTTCCTCTTGGGGCAAGGTTGGGAGGTAAAGGTGGGCGTGTTTGTCATGGTGGCAGAGTTTGGTGTACCTGAAATAAAATATTAATGTTTCTGTGCGAGGAAGTTTACCTAGAGACTTTGGCAATGTGAAGTATTTACTATAATTAGGAATATATGAATTGCCATTAGAAGAGTCCTTTTCCAATAGAAATCTTTATCTCAATTCATGTTCTCATTATTATTATTAATTGACTATTTGTTATTAACACTAGGTTGGTAATTATGATTAAAAGGGATGCATTGTATGTTGACCTTCAAAGGCTTTGTAGTTTATAGAAACTTACTTAGTTTGTATCAATATATATTTCATTAATGATAGCTCTATTGGTTGTTATTAAAACCAATTCATCTGTGTTTGGTTGTGTGGATTTGTTTTATCTTTAATGTGTATGGCATTGGTGATGTTGCTGATTTTGTCCATTCTCATTACTACAGTGTTGCACTAGCAGTAGACAGTCCTGAGTTATTCAATCGAATTGCAGAAACATTTTGTTCCAAGGCAGTTATAAGTTTTGTCATTCTACTTTGGGGAGAGAAATCATGCCTAGCTCTTGATGGAATGGATGGAATACCTGTGTTTAGTTACAAAGAGATCACAAAATTGGGACGAGAGAGCCGTAGTGCTTTACTTGATTCTGATGATACTAGTAAGTTGCTCACCTTTTTTCAAAAAATTCCTTATAATTTTTTTTTTTTAATTTTGAATTTCCCTTATAACAATTTTCCCCTCTGGTCTTTTGAGTTCAAAGATTAAATCCCCATTTCATATTTTGTAAATAATGTATTGTCATTTGTTTGTCTTAATTTGTGGATAGAAAAGTGTTGAGAAAGAGAGAAATCTTTTATCTCATTCATACCATTAACTTTAGTACAAGAATCAAATTTATAAACTAACTAAATCCTAAAATAGGAAAGAATACTAACGAAGAAACAATACTAACTTTTGTACATGAATTAAATTTATACACTAACTAAATCCTAAAATAGGAAAGAATACTAAAGAAGAAACAATACACAATCACACAAATCACTCATAAAATCTAGCTAGGAGATATATAAATATTTACAAGTCAACACTCCTCCTCAAGTTGGTGTATAGATATTGCCCAACTTGAAAATTAATTCGTGGAATTGCTTGCCATTCAGTCCCTTAGTGAGCATATGAATAATTTGATTATTTGAGGTTACAAGAGTGAGTTTCAGCAAACCCTACATAACTTTCTCTTTTATGAAGTGACGATCAATCTCAATATGTTTCGTTCGATCATGCTAAACTGGATTATGAGCAATACCAATAGCAACTTGCTATCACTAAACAACGATAAATCATTTCTCTCAGTCAGTTGCAGTTCTTCCATAATCTTCCTTGACCAAAGTAACTCGTAAACTCCTTGAGCCATTGTTCTATATTCCTCTTCAGCACTCTAGCAAGTTACTACATTATGCTTCTTATTTCTCCAAGTAACTAGGTTTCCATTGGATATTGTACTTCTAAGAGATCCAAGATTTACTTCCTTTGAAAAATCAAAATCCCTTTCTCTGATCTAGCAACCTCTATACTAAGGAAATATTGCAACTTTCCCAAATCAAATCCTTAATTTCAAACTCTTTAGCCAACAACTTTTTCAGACAAGCAATTTCTTCCTCGTCATTCTCAGTTACCACCATATCATCAACATAGACAATCAACAGGGTAAGCTTCCAATTAGAATATTTAATAAACAAGGTATGATCAACATTACTGTGAGAATACCCAAATGAAATCATGGCCTTACTCAATCTATCAAACCATGCCCTTGGTGATTGTTTTAATTTATATAATGTTTTCTTCAATTTGTAGACATTCATTTTTGTCCTCTCATTATGAAACCCTGGAGTTATTTTCATATATACCTCTTCCTCTAATTCTCCATGCAAAAAAGCATTTTGAATGTCAAACTGGTGTAGCTCCCAATCAAGGTTAGCTGCATATGACAACAAGACTGATAGTATTCATTTTCGCAACAGGTGAAAAAATTTCTTGGTAGTCTATTCCATAAGTCTTGGAAAAGCCTTTTATGAGCAATCTCGTTTTATACCTTTCAATTGATCCATCTGCTCTATGTTTTACAATAAACACTCATTTATATCCAACGGGTTTCTTTCCCGATGGAGAAGTGACAAGCTCCCAGGTTTTGTTTTGTAGCTAGGTTTTCATCTCTTCTAGCATTGCTTCCTTCCATTGTTTATTACAAACTGCTTCCTGTCAATCCTATGGAATAGAAATAGAAAATAGACAATACAAAGGCTCTAAAAAAGTGACAAGGAGTTATAAGAAATACATTTGGAAATGGGAAGTCTAGTACGTTCTCTTACTCCTTTTCAGATAACTATAGGAACATCAATATCATTAGTTATAGGCTCAGTATCAGAATTTACAGAATCAGAATTAGGAGTTAAAAAAGACTCACTACATGTGTTTCCAGGAACTGATTGCAGAGTTGACGTCGGGTCTGGTGCAACAATTGTGATGGTATTATTCTTGACCTTACGATTGTATGTTTTTAAATCTGGTCTATCCAGTCTCCTTTTCTTCTGTTTTGTTTTTTCAGAATCCTGTTCAAGGCTCATAATTTGTGAAGGAGTAGGTACTAATGCTCCCTCTTCCTCCTTATATCCCGCCTGAAAGGAGCATAGGGTGAAGAAAAATATTGCTCAGATTCCATGAAGGTAACATCCATGCTTACAAAATACTTTCTAGAAGGAGGGTGATAACTCTTATAGCCTTTTTGAGTGCCAGGGTATCCTACAAATATACACTTCATTGCTCGAGTATCCAACTTAATGCCAGTCTTGTAATGTACAAAACACACACTCAAATACTTTAGGTTTTAAGACTTCTAAAGAGCTTTTGAAGTTGAGATTCTTAAGAGGCATCCTGTTAATAAGGTACGCATCAGTAATTACTGCATTACCACAATAAACCTTAGGGACATTCATAGCAAACATAAGAGACCTAACAACTTATAACAAATGTCTATTTTTTCTGTCAGAAACCCCATTTTGAGCATTAGTGTTGACACAACTAGTCTGATGTATAATACCCTTAGAATCTAGATATGCATAAAATACATTATTCATATACTCTGTACCATTTTTAGATCGTAGAATTTTTACCTTAGCATTAAATTGGGTGATAATCATAGCACGAAAATATTTAAAACAAGAGAATACTTCATTTTTAGCTTTCATTAAGTACATCCAAGTCAGTCTAGTGCAACAATCAATAAAGGTAATAAACCATCTATAACCCGACAACGAAACAGTAGAAGTAGGACTCCAAACATCCGAGTGAATAATCATAAAGGGAATTAAACTCTTATTATTACCAGAAGAATAAGAATGTCTAGTGTGCTTAGCAAATTCACACGCATCACAAAATAAAATATGTACCTGGCAGTTTTCAAATAAGTAAGGATAAAGTCTTTGAATTATAGAAAAAGAAGGGTGACCTATTCTCACATATCACTGTTTTATTTCTTGATGAGTAACCGTTTTAGAATCTACTATCAAAGCTTTGGATATAAAGAGACTTGGAGCATCCTCAAAAATATATAAGTCGTCACGTAGTCTACCAAAACCAATCGCTCCCTGTGGTCAGATCCTATAAAATGCAATGAGTAGGATATAACTCAATTTTACAGTTAAGAGCGTTTGTAATAGTACTGACAGATAAGAGATTAACATAAAAAAAAAAAGGAATATGGAGAACAAAGGCTAAATTAATTGTAGGAGTACATTTAAGAGAACCTATTCCAAAAATATAAGCTAAGGAGTCATCAACTATACGAACAGTTTTTTTGTTAGAACAAGTTGAATAGGTTAAAAAATGTTTTGAAAAGCATGTCATGTCTATTTGCTCCTGACTCTATAACCCAAGAATCATTAAGTGTGGCAAGAAAAGCAGTACTTGAATTCACAAAATTGGAAGAGGCAACTGATGGACTATAATCAAGCTTTGATAAGAGATGTCTGAGAGTTTGTACTTTATCATTAGAGAAAACTTCTGCTGTAGAGGTTCTATTGGATGAACTAGTAACATCAATATGATAAGCCTAGGGTCTGTTAGAACTTTGTTGCTCCTGAAGTGCCTGAGGTTTGGTAAAGCTTTGTTGCCTTCCTCCACGACCTTGAGTAGGGCGTCCATGGAGTTTCCAACAGCTTTTTCTCGTGTGTTTAGGTTTACCACCATAGTCACACAAGAAGTGGTCTTTATCTGATGATCCTGGTATATTCTGTTTAGATTGTGAAGTATTCACCAGTAACTCAATAGTCACACAGGAAGTGGTCTGTATCTGATGATCTAGAGTATTCTGTTTAGCTTGTGAAGTATTTACCAGTAACTCAACTTTCTCTATCGATACTGTATGTACCATGGCAGTCCGACGACTTTCTTCCTGTTGTACATAGGAGTAAGTCTTTCTGAGGGATGGAAAATGATCTCTACCAAGAACTTGAACCCGAATTTGATCGAATTCCATGTTTAACCCTGCAAGGAAATCATAGATACAATTTTTTTCTACCAGTTTTTGATATTTCATTGCATCGTCAGGGCATTTGGCTTCAAAATTTTTGTAATAATCAAGTTCCTGCATAAACTACTTGATATGATCCCAAGTAGAGTCATATGCATATCAGATTTTAATCAATCTTATTTAATTAGTTTTAATGTAATATATTTATGGGTTGTATAATTATATTAAAATTAAATATATTAGCGGGTTTTGGGCTTGTTTTGTATTAGTTTATGACCCAAAACGAATTTAGGTTTTATTTATTATTTATAAGTTTATCCTTATCTAGGAAGTTTGTCCTGATTTAAGAAGTTTATTCTTAACTAGGAAATTTAAATTAGGGTTTTGATATCTAAGTCACTATAAATACTTAGCTAAACCTGTGTATTCAAAAAACTTAAGACAAAAAAAATAATCTTTTGCAATTTGAGGCTGCATAGAATTAATAAGCCATGACATAACCAACGAATTTTCAGAGTCTCATTGTTGGCCGAATGACTGAGATGCTTCTGTTTTTTATTTTTTACCATTAAGGTATCCTTGTAAACCTCTAGCTTGAATAAACAACAAACATGATCTAGATCATGCTAGATAATTGGTTCCATCTAATTTAACAGAACTAATATGTAGAGATGAATTTTCATTCATTTTTAAGGTGTTATCATCAACCATTCTTACTAACTATATAAATTAATTGGAAGCGAGAAAATAAAAGACCAAAATAAGGAAGATCCAAACTACCATATTCAAATCAAACCAATCGAAAATCAGACTAGCATATCCAAACCAAATCAAACTAGTACTCAGACCAGATAATCAGGAAAAGCAATCTTAGAATAGAAGCCAAAAAACCCGACAGAAGCAAGAAGACATAAAATACACCAAAAAAATGAAACTTTGGCAGAGATGGGAATCAGAAAAAGCTAATCTCAAATAAGAAGGCCGAAATTGGCAAAAACATGTAACTAACCAAAGTCGCAATCTTCGTGCGAGGTGGTCCGTGCAAGTCTCGTCGAAAAAAGTCACCAGAAAGTGGTGATTCGCGCATGTAAGCGCCGGCGCGTGATGCCATAGACCGAAGAGACAATTGGCGCGTGAGGCTTTTGGCGAGGGATTCTGGCGACACTCCTTCTATCGATCATCGGTCGGCGGCTGGATAGTTGGCTGAACAGGGCGGTAGCAAAAATCGCACACCCACAGGCCCTTGAACCAGAGAGACAATCTTTGTCACCGGAAAAATAAATGAAAGGAATGCCAGAAAACAACTAGCCACCAGAAACAAACTCAAACCTCTAAGAAAGGAGGCTCTGATACCATGTTGAGAAAGAGAGAAATGTCTTATTTCATTCATACTATTAACTTCTATACAAGAATCAAATTTATACACTAACTAAATCCTAAAATAAGAAAGAATACTAAAGAAGAAACAATACACAATCACACAAATCACTCCTAATATCAAGCAAGGATATATGGAAATATTTACAAGTCAACAGAAAGCAAATGCTGAGATGGTAGACTGCTATTATGAAGCTTGGTAAAAACAATTTTTGAACAATTTAATTAATTACATGTTTTTGGAAATTATTAGTATATTTGTTAAAACTGAAAGATGGAAATTGAATAAGCAGAACTATTGATATTTAGGTAGGCATGTTATTTGCCCATGGTTCTAAGGATTAGTTTCTTTGAGTTATTGGATAGAAGAAAGCAAATATTTGATGAGGTTTGTTCATTTACCCCATTACTTGAGTTGGTTAGCTTGCTTCCATTTGGAATTTAGGGATCTTTTTATATTTATATTTTCCATCTTTGTTTTCTTAACAGTGGTATCTTCTTGTTATATCTATGTAACATCTTATTGCCAGCTTAAAATTGTCACATCTACATGTATATATAATGTGTGTATGCATGTATTTGTGCATGTATATTATTTGGATAAAGATTATTTATATGGAATCTAGTTAGTTGGGAAGAAGTACTATAATTTATTAACATGGCTGTAAACTTTCATTTTTAGCATGCAGATTTGTGGCTTAAAAAAATTTAGATAGACCGTGGTGTTCTTTCAGGTTAAGTATGATTATAAATATTCTCATCATATGGTTTCCACTTGCAGTTGCATTGTTGGAGAGTTGTGGCCAAAGTGTGTTGTACACAGGCTGTTGTATCATGATTTTTCAAAAGATTATTGGGAATGGACTAAAAATGCAACATATTATATCCTTAACACCTCATGCTATTTTTTGACAACAAAGACATAGCTTATGTTAGATAGTTGGTGGTTACCTATGGAAGGAATATCATGGAGGATAATGATCGTTATGTCCACTATGTTTTTATCTTGATTCTAGATGTTTCTCCATAATAGTCATGAGTGTTCCCTCGCAGTCCTCTGGTTCTAATATGTTAGAAAGGAGCTTAGACCCAAATAAAAATCACCTTGAGGTCTGTGATACCATGTTAGCTGTTTATTATCTGCGATGTAAAAGGGAAAATGGGAACTAATTCATTGCCATTCCTGGTGTTTAAATCCAGAACCCCATATAGGAATAAATATGAGGTGATAAAGGCTCTTTTATTCCTGATTTCTTATTCTTGTTTCCTTCATTCCATGTAACCAAACAACCAAGGAATAGGAATGAATGCTTCGATTCCCTTTCCTGTTTACTTATTCCCAAAAACTAAACAGGATTTAATTTGAAGTTGTGGATCCTTTTCTATATCTAAATTAGATTCTTATGCTTTTAATCCCATCCCGGCAACCCAAAAAAGGGACAGATATTTTCTAATAGTGTTCTTGTGGGTTTTAAAGGAAAAAATAGGAACTTTGCACTGCTTCAGCTAGTCCACATCATTTTATTTGATTGTATCATTTAAGATTTTGTTTTTGGTTGATGTGGGCGAGGGCCGTGGGTAGGATTTAATTGCTCCTCATACTGATAATTTTAATTTTATTGTTAATTTTGAGTTTAGACATACCACATCTGTTTGATATGATTGCATCTTCTGTTTCAGTGCCATTACATGTTGAATTATTAGCACTACAATGGTATTTTTTAATTTTTCTTTTTAAACCCTTTTTGTAGTTACAAATGTTCTGTGTCAAAGTACTCAGCATACTTATGTTTTGATATCCACTTGTCTCCTGTGTAAATTGTGAATTCTTTTAGTAAATTGTGAACATAATCTACCAAGCCAAATTGAGATAATATACTTTTGAGATACAGCAGTCTTGATAAACTAAAATCACATATTATTAGTTGTTAATGGAAATTATTAATGCTGAAGTAAATATGCAAAAATTGGTGCTTTATATCACAAAAAGACAAATCATCTGTTGTCTAGTTGAGTTGAATTATACCTTAAGGTAAATGTCACATGGACAGATAGAAAAAACTGATTTTGCTTCTCATTCTGTAGAACAGAACTTTTTATATGTAATTATGTATTAGAAAGAAAAGGTAAAAAAAAATTAAAGAAGTGGACAATCTTGTACTTCTTTCTGATGCATACCTTACAATACATTATATGCAGCGTGTCAGCTAATAACTTGATTGCAGGGCAACATTGCATTTACGAAACAATTGGCTTGGATGATATTGCTACACTTGTTTATACTAGTGGAACTACTGGAAATCCTAAAGGTGTTTTGCTTACACACAAGAATTTGTTGCACCAGGTTTGTTCAATGTTGCTATCTCTTTTATTTAGCTGTTTTAACAAAGTGTAGAAAACTATACTATTAGTATCTCCTTTATATAATGTACTTGATCTATTAATAAACTAGTGAATGCAGCAAATAATTTGCATAAAAAGAAACAACTCTGCCTAGTGAACCTAGACTAAACCATCACTAACAATTGAATGAGTTATTTTAGCACTAGGAGTTCTTTTTGTTTTTGAGGACCTGCTGTTGCTGGCTATCCTTTTAGATTAGTTAAAGCCTAAGAATTTCTTGTAAATGGATTGATGGTCCGGTCTGGATTCAATGCTTTTGCATTTATGCTCTCAATATTCTTATTAAGTTTATGCATGGTATAACTAGCCTCATTGAAATGTGCAAGTTACATTGTGCACTTCTGCTTAATCTCTTTGAGGCACATGAAATCTAGAAAGGCCAAAAAACACACCATTCTTTCTGTATTTTCCATCTAAATATTTTCCATCTAAACCTCCTTAATGGTTCAAATAGGTGTCTATTTTGCAACTAGTGACTCATCACAAAGAGAAACCATTGAAAAATCATTAAACGATGCTACATTTTTCTCATAATTGAGAATAGGATAAATTGTTTGTTTAAAATGTTAAGTTCAATGGTTGGATTTTTAATCGGGGTCTGAATGAGCCAATCAGTAGACAAATTTTATGACAAATGATTTTTTAACCATATATTTTCACTCTAAATTATAGACTTGTAAGATTATAATGATATTTACTTGAAGTATTTTCTTAATATTTATTTGAGTAATTTTGCAGAATTTGGAAAAAAAAAATATTCACGATGGCAATAGCCGATTCAATATGATTTGCTGCACTGAATGAGCCAATCAGTAGACAAATTTTATGATAAATGATTTTTTAACCATATATTTGTCACTCTAAATTATAGACTTGTAAGATTATAATGATATTTACTTGAAGTATTTTCTTAATATTTATTTGAGTAATTTTGCAGAATTTGGAAAAAAAGAAAATATTCACGATGGCAATAGCCGATTCAATATGATTCGCTGCATGGTTTCTTATTCTGATACCATTTCCGAAATTCTTGGGATTTTAGAGAGAAAAGGGAAGGGGGGGCGGGCACGGGTGGGGAGGGAGAGTACATTTCACTAGTTTTATCATAAGGTTATATGAAAAATAAGAAATTTATTGTTCATGAAGGTAACCTAATAAAATGTATTTAAAATAAATTGCACAAGACATGGAACAAATTCTCTTAACATAATTAATTTAAGGCCCAATGGTAGGAAAAAAAAAACAATATTTTCACGCTTTTCATTTTTACCTAGTGGTCTTAATTGCACCAATTTTACTCAGAGTTCGAAAGCATAGTTGCATTTTACCCTGAATCAAAATTGAAAGAAAATTACTACTATTTTATTATTAATTAGAAGGCGAAAAGTCAAATTGGCCCTTGAACCGATTATACTAGATTATTAATTTAGTCCCTAAATTTTCATTTGAGTTAATTGGACTCTTTAACTTTGCAAATGTGGTAGTTTACCAAATTTATTTTTCATCTCTTCTAAGTGAATAATTTCTCTGGGAGGGCAACAAGTCTGGTATATTCAAGTACCTGAATTATATAGGATTTTACATTTGAGACAGCTGCGCAGTTACAATTAGTTATCTGTTTTGGTTTGTAGATCAAGTATTGGCTATTTGAATCCAGTTTGATTTTTATATATTTTATTAATCAGCCGTTTTAGTATTTTTTATCTCCTCATTCTTTTGGTCACAATTTAAGGCAATGCTTGAACTTATTACCGAGGTTGTTCAGTTTCACTTATTTTCCAGATAAATAATCTATGGGATGTTGTTCCTGCTGAACCCGGGGATAGATTTTTAAGCATGCTACCACCTTGGCACGCATACGAGCGTTCTTGTGAGTATTACATAATGACGCATGGTGTTGAGCAAGTATACACAACTGTGAGAAACTTAAGGGTATGTATGGCCAAATTGTTAGCTGTTGGAGTGATCCTTAATAAATTAATCATAATTTTACCTACTGGTTGCCATCTTTTAATGCATGCACTGCTTACAAACTTGACTTTATTTAATGTACCTCAATTACCATTGTCTTTGTTGATAGGAGGATCTCCGGCATTATCAGCCACATTATATTATCTCCGTTCCTTTGGTATATGAGACGCTCTACAGGTCTGTCCTTATCAATAAAATTATATCATTCACAGTGCATTATTACCACATATAGAAGCTTATGCTTATATTTTATTGGTACATATATTTATTGTCTTCAAGTAACACAGAAACAAGAATTATTACCCAATACACCGATTATCAATGTACTGAAAGATTGGCTTAAATGGGAGATGGGAATCGAGGCATTCACTGTATTAGATATATTCAACTTGAAATGAGTTTAGTTGACTTGTATAACTAGTAAACTCTTGCCCATAGCTAAAGGAACACTAAAACTTTTTCCACTGCATTCTTTGATAATTTGTCGATGGGATATATTAAAGTCTTTACGATTCAGAGGAAAATAAATAATCATTCATTAGAAATTACTTGCTTATTTATTTAAAATTTTTTATTCGAGATATGATGGTTGAGGGAGTATCTGGATATTTAAAAAGGATGATTTACAATGCTGAAATGATTAGACTTAAAATTGAAACAGGACTCTATCTTAATTTGGAAAAAACCTTACAGGATAGAGTCGCTGGTTAGATAACATAATACTGCTCCATCAATTGTCTTTCTTCAGAAGTTTTTACTGCTAAGTCTCTAAGTAGCCTTTGTAATAGGTGACTTGATCTTCTTCATTCTGAAATTTCCAATAATAATATATCCGGTCCTATTTCCTGAGTGAGGATTTGTGCTGAATTGCATGTCTTATTTTTGTGTTTCTTTTTTCTTCTTCTCTACCACTTTTGCAGTTCATGACTTGCACTTTACAACAATATAGAAATCTTTGAATTCCTGTTTAGCTTTGTTGTCCTATCTGTTTTATTTTGTTGAGGTGATTATTTGATTTTATATGCTTTACTCAAGGTCTTTGTATCGTCTATACAGTGGGATACAAAAGCAGATTTCTACAAGCTCTACCATCCGTAAGCTTGTTGTACTTACATTCATAAGAGTCAGCCTTGCCTATGCAGAGTTGAAGAGAATTTATGAGGTTTGAAATTTAATATTTTGACTTCCTAACTCAAAATATTGCGAGCTTTAAGGCATGGAACTAGAATTTGTGAGGCTCCGTTTTTATGATATTTTATGTATTCTTTGAAGCAAGATTCTGTCATTGTTCCTCACTATTGCAATCTGATTCCAACCTATTATCATTCTTGTGATTCTTATTGCATGGTCTCTTGTTAGCATAGAGCTTCTTAAGCACATGCATGAGGTATTTTATAAAATATGTGTCAATGAAATTAATAAAATCCCATAAATTCCCATTGAGCATTTTGAAATACTTTTTATTGATTTTCTTTAAATCTTCATAATAAAATTTCAAGAGGTTATCCTTTGCGTTATCATATTAATCTAGCAGGAATGAGTCATTCCTTTTTTTTTTTTTTTTTTTTTAAAAAAAAGGAGTTTTATCTACAAATTACAGTTCTAATTTGTGGTAATATTTTCTATTGGTGTCTATAAATCTTCTGAATATTTTTATCTTAACCTACATGAAAATTGAGATCTAGTCTCATGTTCAAGATATTCCTCATATTTAATTTTAACAATGTAATGGCTATATGCTAACACAATCTGCTATGTAACAAATTTCACTGTTGTTGTAGGGAACTTATTTGACAAAGACTCAGAAGAAACCATCATATCTAACTTCAGTGTTGGACTATCTATGGGCAAGAATCTTGGCAACAATCTTGTTACCAGTGCATATGTTGGCTAAGAAGCTTGTTTACAGTAAAATCCACTATGCTATTGGAATAAGCAAGGTTTAATTTCTCTGCTATTAGAATAAATTCAACTCAACTCAACATAATCTTAATCCCAAAATTAATTGGGGTCGGCTATATGGATTATTTGTTTCCACTTTGAACAAATTTGAGCGACGTTTTTTGATAATTATAATGTCTCTAAATCATACTGTATTTCTTTCCTCCAAGTTAGTTTAGGTCTACCCCTTCCTTTCTTACTCTCATCTATCACGGTGTGCTCAACTTTCCTAACATTGAGCCTACCTAGGTTTTCACTTCACGTGCCCAAATCATTTTAATCTTTATTCTTTGCTATTAGAATAATCAAAGTTTTATTTATCATTTTGTCACTACTTTAGTGAAATTTTGTTAGTGCTCCCTTGCTTTTGGCTGAACAATTTATTCAAGTGGGCAATCCTTTTTGAAAGGCTTAAATGCTGATAATCAGATAGGAAATTATATATTTTTATATATTAATTCATATAGGTACAAGTATACGTATATATACAGATTTGAGAATCTATATTAGGAAACTAACTTAATTCCTAAATCCCTACAATCATTCCTATAGCTGTTACTTTCTGTAACACTCCTCCTCAAGCTGGAGCATAGATATTGATTATGCTCAGCTTGTTACAAATATAATTGACCCGAGCCCCATTGAGAGCCTTTGTGAAAATATCTCTTAGTTGTTCTCCAGCTTTCACATGTCTTGTAGAGATCAAATTCTGCTGCACTTTTTTCCAAACAAAATGACAGTCAATCTCAATATGTTTAATTCGTTCATGAAACACTGGATTAGAAATAATATGAAGAGCAACTTGGTTATCACACCACAACTTTGCTAGTATTGAGACTTTAGGACCAATTTCAGTTAAGAGTTAATATATCCACATTATCTCACACACAGACTGTGTCATAGCTCTATATTTTGATTCTGCACTAGATAGAGATACAACATTTTGTTTCTTACTTTTCCATGAGATCAAATTTCCTCCAACAAAAACACAATAACTAGTGGTAGATCTACGGTCAATCCTGGAACCTGCCCAATCTGCATCTGAGAAGCACTCGACGTGAGTATGTCCATGGTTTCTATACACTATCGCTTGTCCAGAAGTGCCCTTTAGATAACATAAGATCTGTTCTAAGACTACCCAGTGATGAACTGTCGAGGAAGACATGAATTGACTTACAACGCTAACGAAGTATACAATATCAAGACGAGTCACTGCAAGATAGTTTAATGTTCCTACCAGTCTCTTATACTTTTTAGGATCTTGAAATAAGTCTCCATCTTTTGTTAGCTGCAGATTAGGAAGCATTGGGGCACTGTATGGTTTAGCCCCCAATTTCCCGGTCTCAGTTAATAAGTCAAGCATTTATTTTCTCTGAAACAAAAAGATGCCTTTCTTGCTTCTTGTCACTTCAACTCCCAAGAAATACATCAATACCCCTATTGTCACTTCCGGTAATGACAATATCATCCACATATACAACAAGGAGAATGATACTTGATGCGGAATTTTTATAAAAAATTGAGTGGTCAGACTCGCTTTTATGCATTCCAAAATGTTCCACTACCTGACTAAATTTGCCAAACCAAGCATGCGGACTTTGTTTCAGGCCATATAAGGACTTAGGAAGATGATAAACTTTCCCATACTCACCCTGAGCAATAAACCCAGGTGGTTGCTCCATATAAACTTCTTCCTGAAAGTCACCATGTAAGAAGGCATTTTTGATATATAACTGATGCAAAGGTCAATCATGAGTAGCCGCCATAGAAATGAATAAACAAATAAAAGTCAACTTAGCAACAAGAGAGAAAGTGTCAAAATAATCCACACCATAAGTCTGAGCATAGCCTTTAGCCACAAGACGGGCTTTAAGATGAGCCACAAATCCATCAGAATTAAATTTAACTGCAAAGACCCATTTTCAGCCAACGACCTTTATTCCTGTAGGTGAATCCACTAAATTTAAAGTACCATTAGCATCAAGAGTATTCATTTTCTCGACCATAGCTGCACGCCAACCAGGATGGGTAAATGCTTCATGAACAGTTTTGGGTAAAGTAATAGAATCAAGGAAGGCAACAAAAGAACAAGAAGGGGACAAGTGATCATACACAACAAAAGATGAAATAGGATAAGCACATTGATTACCTTTACGAAGAGCAATTGGAATATCAGCAGTACTGTTCAATGGATCCAATGCCGGAGAAGATACTGTTGTCGGACATGTGTCAGGTGGGTCTCGTCTTCTAGAATAGTTTTGGCGAATAAAAGGTTTTAATGATGGAGGTGGAGGTGATGCTAATGGATCATTAGGTGGAGTGGTAGAACTAGAGGACTGATAGGTGACATAATAAACTAACAGATCATCATTCTCCCCCGAACGAGAAGAAATAGAAGTATTAGAAAAGAAAGGAGTATGTTCCAAAAAGGTAACATCAGCTGACACAAGATATTTGTTAAGAGTAGGACAAAAACACTGATATCCCTTTTGGAGACGAGAGTAACCCAGAAAAACACATTTTAAAGACTTGGGATCTAATTTAGTTATTTGGGGACGAACATCACGAGCAAAACACGTATTGCCAAATATGCGGGGTTCAATAGGAAACAAAGATTTGTCAAGAAATAGGATATGATAAGGAATCTCACCATGAAGAACAAAGGAAGGCATGCGATTGATCAAAAAACAAGCTGTAGAAACTGTATCGGCCCAAAATTGTTTAGGAACATGCATTTGAAATAAGAGTGCCCTTGCTGTCTCTAGAAGGTGTCTATTTTTTTTTCCAGCCACACCATTCTGAGATGGTGTGTCAACACAAGAAGTCTGATGAAGAATGCCATTCTGAAGCTGGTAAGTCTGAGAAGTATGAGAAAGATATTCTTTGGCATTATCACTTCTCAATGTATGCACAGAAACATTAGAATGTGTCTTAACTTCAATACAAAAGGCACAAAAATGAGAAAATAATTTAGAACAATTCCTCATTAAATAAAGCCAAGTTACACGAGAGAAGTTATCAACAAAAGTAACAAAATACCGGAATCCAGTTTTGGACACAACAGGACAAGGACCCCAAACATCTGAATGAACCAGTTCAAAAGGAAAACTAGCTCGTTTATTGACTTGAGGAGAACTAGACAGATGATGTTTTGCAAACTGACATGACTCACAATCTAATGAAGATGCATTGTGAAATTGAGGATATAATTTTTTCAATAAAGATAAAGATGGATGTCCCAATCGACAATGTGCTTCAAAAGGAGTTAAGACAACTGAGCATGCAATAGTCCTAGGTACTTGAGTATCCAGAATGTAGAGATCACCTGATTCATGTCCTTTACTAATAATCTTCTTTGTCATAAGATCCTGAATAAGACAAGAATCAGGAAAAAATAAGAGACAACAATTTAATGCATGAGTAAGTTTGCTGATAGACATCAAATTGAACGAAAATCCTGGTATCCTTAATACAGAAGACAAGGAAAGTAATAGAGTTGGGTTAACAGTGCCAGAACCAAGAACATATGAGGTAGAACCATCTGCTAAAGTAACAGTGGACGAAGATGTGTGAGATTGAAATGTGGATAAGAGACAAGGATTACATGTGAATCAATGACACATTGGGAGGAAGGGGAACGAAGGCGCGTATTTGATTTACTTGACTCAACAACGGCAGTTATGGAACAAGCTGATGCTTGCAATGCTTCTTGGTATTGAGTGAATTTAGCAAATTCCTCTGCAGAGACTGTAACGGTCTATTTAGAAGGTCATCTAGTAGCCGCAACATGAGCTGAGTGAGGTTTCTGGGATTTATTGAGCAATTTCCTGCATGTGCGTTTGGTGTGGCCTTGCTCATGACAATAATAACAAATAACTTCCCCTGTTTCCTGATTTCAATTATCGTGGTGACTAGTGCCGCTGCCTCTGGTATTACTCCTATGATATGATTGCCTAGTCTCAGAGTTCCTATTATGACTAATAAGAGCACTAGAGGGTTGAACTAAGGGAGGAACAAAGATACTAGTATCTGTCCACAAGACTTTAGTAAAAACTTCATGGAGGGAAGAAATCTCAGAATTGGAGAGAACCTATGATTTGGCAATCTCAAATTGAGAATTAAGACCGGCCAAAAAACTCATTACAACCATTTGCTCCCTTTGAGCTTGTTGAACTTTGATATCAGGACTAAAAGGTAACAAGACATTCAGTTCTTCATAAATTCTTTTGAAATTCATAAATAGACCTGAAGTGATTGATCTTGTTATTCAACACGATAAAATCCCTTACAAACTTCATAAATACGGGAAATGTTTCCCTTTCCAGAATACATGAACTCTAAATATTCCATTAATTCTTTGACATATTCACAGTGATTAACCAGACTGACTATTGTAGAATCAATTGAATTCCGAATTTGTAAAAATAAGCGAGCATCATCTCTTAATCACTCCTGACGAGAATTGTCATTTGGTGGATTGTCAGTGAGATGATTGTCTTGAGAAATACTTCGCAAATAAATTCTAATAGTTTTGCACCAATATAAACAATTTGGACCAGTCAATTTATGATCCGTGATTTTGGACATCATAGGAATTATATCAGTGACAACTAAATTCTTTTGTTCATCAGCCATTGATAAAATAATAGGACCCAAATAAATTACGGACCTATATATATATAATAGAAACCCTTAATGACCACGGTAACGGAACACAAAAATAACAATAAAGAACAAAGAAGGTTCTTTCCTGGAATGGTGGATCGTGAAGCTGCAGAGGACAGATAAGAGCCGAACTAGGTGGGTCGACGCTGGTGAGAAAGGATCGGAGAACAGGAGACAGGTCCACGCGCCTTCACATGCTGGCGCGTGTGATGGATGATAGACGCATTGGGCGGTGCGTGAGACTCACTCGCTGGCCTTCTGGTGACCGGACTTCAGGGATGGGCCAGTCCGGAGATGGTGCTTCATTCTACGCCGGTGGTGAAAGGAGATGGTCACTCGAAAAGGGTTACCCAAGAAAAACTCAAATCGGCTTATTGAGCAGAAACGAAACCCAGCAAATTTTGCTCACTTAGGCAGAAATGGAAGCTTGAAATCAGAGTTTTTAGAACCTAATCTTGCTCTGATACCATGATAATCAGAGAGAAAATAATATATTATTATATATTAATTCATGTAGGTACAAGTATACATATATATACAGATTTGAGAATCTATATTAGGAAATTAACTTAATTCCTAAATCCCTACAATCATTCCTATAGCTGTTACTTTCTATAACAAATGCAATTAGAAGAAGTTGAAAAGCAATGCAATTAGAAGTTATGGATAGTCTTCTTCTTTGTTTGCAAATTTTTTATTTTTTATTTTTTTTTATTTTTTGTTTTTTTGGTGACAAGCTCTTAACCACTCCTCCCTCCCCAAAAAAGAAACTGAATAAAAGGTTACTAAGACAAAAAATAGGGAATTCACTCCCTCTCTTTTTCTATTTTTCTTAAGTCCACTTGTCCCTTTTTAGATTTTGAACATAAATTTGTTGTAGCACTCAGAAATTATATCATTGATGCCTATGGTACCTTGCAGGCTGGCATAAATGGAGGTGGTAGTTTACCATCATATGTTGATAAATTTTTTGAGGTTAGATGTTCATCATTTTTTGTTGGCTAACTGTGAGATTTGTGATTATGATATCTTATAGTGACATCTATAATGCATGTAGGCAATTGGTGTGAAACTGCAGAATGGGTATGGTATGACAGAGTCATCTCCAGTTACTGCTTGTCGACGACCTACCTGCAATGTAAGATTTGCATACATTCTGTTGGGATTTTGAATTTCTTGTTCTTAAGCTGAATGTTGACTACATTGAAGCAATATCTGAAACTTAGAGTTGATTTTGCAATTTAAAAAACTAAGGTGGTTTTCATGAAAGCTGTTAGAACATTGAACCCAAAAACTTGAACCTATATACACTAGGGTCCCGTATAAGGAAATTCCATATTAGGTTATACACAATCAATATAGGACACTCCCATGTTGGAATATTGGAATCACAAAAAATATACAAGGCAAGGTGACCATGAATTGTAGTGGCATGGGTTACCACTTAACAGAAGTAGAATACAACAAAATCCTAGCATGCTCTTTATTTTTTGCCGAAAAAAAAGTACAGGTTTGAGACAGAGAAAATCATAATACAAAGTTCAATCCTGCTGCGACTTTGCATGTGATGCCTATAAAATTTAGATGTCAAACTTATGATTTTATTTCATTCCTTTGGTCTTGCCATTACTCTACATTGTTTCTTTCAGGTCACAAATAAAATCTCGATCCTAAAATCCTTTCTAGTTGACTTACATCTATGTTAAATCTGCCTTTTCATACAAGAAATATGAATGGGATTCTTTCCTTTGCTGTATAGCATCAAATGGGTGAAGATAGATAAAATTGGACGGGCTGCAAACAAAGTTATTGTATTGGAAGTGTATAGGAGAATAAAATAAAAATCAGGATTCTGAAACTACAGTAGACTTAACGTGGTGTTTGATAACATGATTTGGCTCCTAAAATTAAAATTTCAGCTCTTTTTAGTTTTAAGTTATTTGATTAGTGCCTTTTTATATTTCATTTGAAAGTTTCCACTAAGTTAAAATTCACTTAAAATGTTAGGTCAACATTTATAACTTAAAATTTGCACTAAACACAATCAATAACTGGGCTTTTAAACAAATTTGCAAAAGATTCATCACCTATATTTTTTAGCACTTAAAATTCAGATCTTAAATTTTTAGTGTACCGCCTTAATATATATGTTGTGATTCTTTTATGTGGGCTTTGATTCTTGTTGCTGAATTTACTGATCATAAAATAAATGAGCAACTAACTTTCCTAATATTGAAATCTCTATCCAATTGATTTACTGCTGATATACACTGTATCTCAAGGTCTAAGAAAGAGTTGGGTCGAATATCAAGTCTTTCTATGATTATGTTCTGTATAATCGTATGAAATTAATAGCAGTCTTATTTTTGTGTACATTTAGGTAAGAAGTGTTTGGTTTACTTTTATTTAGTATTTATCTAATTTGTTTACATTGACTATATTTTGGTAATATTTTAGGTCACAAGTAAGGTCTGAATATCTAATATTAGCTATATCTCAAGTCTCTACTGATCTTTTTACACGTTATTATTATGTGTCCTATTTAGTTTCAAGATTGAAGTCAGGTCTCTAGCTCTTAAAGCTCTTATAGATTTAGGATTGCTGAAATCTATACACACATACACATAAGCTATTATGTAAAACAAGATTACTTTTTGGATGTTGAAGCTTTCAAGCTATATTTTAGATTGTGATAAAATATTAGTTGGATGTGTAATGGGATCTACTATTTAGCTTGCAACGAAAAGCAAGCTATGGTTTCACGTTCTAGTACCGAGGCTGAGTATAGGATGGTAGCTTCTGTAGTCTGAACTCAGTTGGATAGGAAATATTCTTCATGAAATGTGCATTGAGCTTCTGGCCATTGCCAGTGTTTACTGTGACAATACAAATCCAGTCAAACATTCTCGCCTTATAAACACATGAGATAGACATACATTGTGTAAGGGGAAAAGGTTGCTGCAGGTCAGTTGTTTGTTTGATCCAGTTCTGAACAAATTTTCAATGTTATAACAAAAGGATTGTCATATGTTTTTGGATGTTAAAGCTGATAGAATATGTATATTCAGTATGCTATTTTCTGTTAAATAGTGCATATCTTATAAGGTTATATTTGTAAATTCAGATTATAACTTGAATGAAAGAATACATCCACATAAATGTGGAATTTATCATTTCCAAAGGTTGTTTACGCCAGATAAGACTATAATCAAATGTTTATGAAACCTGAAATTATACCATCTAAAATTGTCATAACAATAAACCTGAAAACATCATATTATTGTTCATTGTGGTCTGGCAGTTAAAGAATAGCTGTCAATGGCTTGTTTCCTTCATTCCAAATTCAATATTTTATAAATCATAGCCATGCCCATATGTCTAATCCACTGATCTGTGTCTTTCAACTTCAAAACACTAGAAGGACATCCTTTTGCTGTTGTTGTCAGTTTATGGTGTTTATTGAACCAACTTTCCTGCTACACTCACGGAAAATTATCTACTCTTTCAAGTCTTAAAGGTTTGGTAATTATTTAAGGAAGTCCTTTTTCACATTTTACATTAAATTTTCTCTAGTTTCAAGTTGTCAAGACATAATTAGAAACATTTTCATGCCTCTTTTTCTGTGGTCTTCTGGCCACCTAGTTGAAACTATATATCTTGCCTTTTTTATTATGTATACCTTTTGATGGAGTAGTATATTACATAACACTGTTTCAGATTTAAATTTTGAAGGTTATTGGCTCAATTGGGCATCCAATTCAGTATACAGAATTTAAAGTTGTAGATGCTGAAACTGAAGAAACTCTTCCTGATGGATTAAAGGGGATTGTGAAAGTTAGGGGACCACAAGTGATGAAGGGTTACTACAAGGTGACATCTTCCCTAGAGATACTCTTGCTTTTCAGCTGTTGGAAAAAAAAATGCTGTTATATCCATAGATATAGTTTGAAAGCTGAATTCTAATTTTATTCTGGTGAACATTAAAACTAAAGCTTATCATATTTGCTAGGATGTTTGCTACCATTCTGTGTTTTTCAGAGGATGGGTAGGTAAGGGAAGGGGCGAAAAACTTGAAAACTTTTTTTTTTCCTTTCATAACAGGAAAAACTTATATATTTGTTATTATTGTAGTAGTTTCTGCCTGCAAATATGAACAATTTAAGATCTATAACTGGCAATTTGATGTATATTTTCATTTATTTGTAACTAGTTGACCTCTCTTTTAATTTTTTTTCCCCAAAATACTATTAATAATTGTAATCCAACAAATATTACAGAACGTATTGAAGACTTGTTTGAAAACACAAAGACAGTTACTTATATTGTAAATTTACTTTTCTTACTTTATAAAAATTTGCAAAATGTTCTAACTAAAATCCATTAAATTTAGGATCTTGTTTAGAGTTTTAGAACATGAATTTAAGTGTATGGAACCTTTTTAATTTCAAAATGATCCTTGCCAGTGTAGATTATTTTAAAGTTCATTAATTTGTTAGTCATGCAGTATCATTTTTTTGGAAAATGTTCAAGTTACTTCCCAAAGTTAGGGTCTTATTCCTTAGTAGTCTCTAAACCTTAATATGAGAAATTTTGAATTCATTAAGATGGTCAAAATCTGTGTTGAAAATTTTAAAATTTTGTAAAATTTGTTAACCTGATCTACTGAAATTCAGATAAAAACAATAAATAATTCCAGTTATATTAATTCTTTGCATTCTACTCCATTCCATGCTTTTTCTTGCTACATTTTCTATTTCAATCCGTTACAATGAAACAAACATAACAAAAGTTAGTTAGCAGATCTTAATTTACTGGTGTAAAAAATCTGTTTGCACTAATTTGATTATAGCAATGTTGTGAGATGAAAATTCGTAATATGCATGCATTCTTCTAGGATTTCTATAGAAATTCCTTCCCTTCTTTTTTTTTTTTTTTTTTTTTTGGATAACTCTATTAGTAAGTTGTCTATCAATTAGTTATCAAGTTCAATTCATGATAGCTGAGCTGCCCCATAATGTTAATTATGGTGATATGTTGGTGTTAATGTTCTACTAGAATCCAGGGGCCACAAAGCAAGTGTTAGATGAAGATGGTTGGCTAAACACTGGTGATATTGGTTGGATTGCTCCTAAACATTCAATAGGGCGAAGCCGTCGTTGTGGAGGTGTTATTGTTCTTGAAGGGCGCGCTAAGGATACTATAGTTCTTTCAACAGGTATATTGTATCTATATGGTTTTCCTACTAGAACATTGCAAATTTTGAAACCTATCTCTTTGGAGATCCTCACCCTTTATATTTAATTATATTAATTATAATGGATAAATTGAATCTCTATACGTGCAATTCCCTCAACACCAGAAGATATTTTCGTATTTTTTTTTTACATAATTTTTGATACAGTTTCTTATTTTTTGATCTTCTTGTAGACCTTCATAATATGCATTAAGAAAGTGAAATATTTTTATGAACTCTAGATTAATGATGTCTGTCAGCCCCCTTTGACTACTGAACTAATGCTCACTGCATTTTTATTGCTGTGTTACATTAAGACATTTGTTGGATTGTTGTTTTTGAAAATTATCAATCTCTTCATGAGTATTGTTTACTTCAATATTCTCCTTTTCATTTGTTGCCTTTGTGAGATACCTTTCTTAATCTGAAAAAGGAACACAGTTATTTCACAGTTTGCAAGGTTAAGCTATGTTTACAGATGTGGTAGCCACTGACATATTCAGTGGAATGGGGATGTCATGCAACATGGCGCATTCACTCTCTATTAGGAAGAAATTTCAAATTTTCTGGCTGCTTTGATACATTTGTTTATTTACTTTTGAATGCTTATGCAGACAGTTGTATAGAGTTCTCCAGTTCAACTTTATTTTTCAACTCTATTTTGCAGCCAAACTTATTACTCACGTCTTTTCCAACTTTGTTTGGAGGAAATAGGTGAAAATGTTGAGCCCTCAGTGCTCGAGGAAGCTGCTATGAGAAGTGCTCTTATTCAACAGATTGTTGTAATTGGCCAGGTATATTTCAAGGATCTCGGGGCCTAGTTGTTTGCAGCTTTAGAAAGTGTTTGAGCAATTGTGTTCACCTACACTATTCCACTTTTCAGTTCATACATTAATTTTATCATGACCGTATATAATATGTAGGATCAACGTCGTCTTGGAGCTATAATTGTTCCAAACAAAGAAGAAGTACTACTAGCTGTGAAAAAGTTGTCCATTATCAATGCCAATGTCTCTGAGCTGAGGAAGGAACAGCTGACCAGTTTGGTACAAGAAGAATTGAGAAAATGGTAACACCTTGAACTTAAATTATTTTAAATTCTAAGTCAACAATCTAAGGGCTTTTCTTTTTAGTTAAATAGAATTCTTAAGATGTCTTGTTATGACGGTTGACAATTTAGAGAAGTAAAAACTATCACTCCTTTCACTGAAGTTGGATATTGAAATGTCCCAAACCAAGAAGTATAATTCTACATTCATCTACAGGGTAATTGTATATGAATAGCCTTTTTCACGGGCAAGTTCTACCCAGACCTGGCATGGTTGGCAAATGGATCCAGTCCTGGGTTGGGATGGAAGGATTCCGTTCTTTTCCCCTCCTTCTAAACTGGGTTGGAACCAGTAAATTGGCTTGGTCGAATTGAAAAGGAAAAGCTATTAGTTTTTGGCTAGTTATGGTCAGAAAATAGCCTAAACGATTCTGACCAGAACCAGGATTGGCTCAGACTGGACCCATGTCCGGTTCTATGTGTAATACTCTAAATTCAAAAAATTTTAATCCTCCTTTCCCTGAAACTGCAGGGAGAGGTTTTTGTAAGCCAAAGTGATTTGGTTTGGCAGAATGTCTCCTCCTCCTAAATAAGGAAAATTTTTATTTCTCCCCACTTTTCTCCAGTTCCTCTTATTTCCTTAGCTTTCACATGCTTTCCAAACTTTGGGGACTGACATAGTTCAATCACACAGGTTCTGGAATTGAACTTTTCTGAGGCAGCAACTACATTGATTTCTTCAGCACTAGTATATATATTTAGTTACTAGAGAATTAGTACAAAAGTAGCTTATTGCCATGCCTAACTTTTTTACCAACACCATGCTTGAGTTTGTCAATATCTAAGCAACACTACAGTATTATAACACTCGTAATATCCAGGCACTAGCTCTCACCTAACTCCACTGATAGACTTATTAATACAAGCTACACCAAACTAACCTGAACATAAGTTTTCCTCCAAAAATATAATTAACTAGAAGGCATCTAAGAAAATTCTCAATCTTCATCACAAACACATGCTAAAAGGTGAAATTTCAAGTGCACCCTTAAGATTTGATTGAAGCATATTTTTTTTACTCCTTTCACATGTTCAAATTCTATATTTTCAAAACCTTGAATTCAGATCTTTAGATTTCATATTATCTATCCAAATACAACCTTGGATAAATCTAAATGACTATCCAATACTTCTTCCTAGTTGATGCAAAAATATGCAAGTATACAACCTTCGCTTTGGCAAGCACCTTGGAAAAAAAAAAAAAGTTAGGAATATGTTGCTTAAGTTTGATGCAAGAGATGTTAATGAACAGTATTTAGCTATTTAACATTTGCCCGATTTCACCAGTACAATTTAATATTTGTTAACATGAAAAAGCAAAGTAGAATTTGCCAATTTGTTCAAGTAATGCATCTAAAGCACATATTGAAATACATCATGTGTTTTTGGCCCTTTTGGGTAGCTGAAAGCATTAGAAATTCATATTTAAAAGGGAAAATTTGGGTTTTAGAAACAACAATAGCAGATTTTTGCATAATTCTTGTGAAAGTGGGAATTATTTCTCCTTGATACCAAATTAATTGTTATCTAAGCCAGTAATCTCATGAACAGGACATCGGATTGTTCTTTCCAAATTGGACCAGTCCTTATTGTGGATGAGCCCTTTACAGTAAGTTGTTCTGCTTTCACTTGATTGCGTTGATGTTTGAGCAACGTTTGCTGTTTCTTCAATTACACTTTTATTTCAGATTGAAAGTGGCTTGCTGACCCCAACCATGAAAATCCGAAGGGACAGAGTCATGGATCTATACAAAGAGCAGATATTCAATCTTTACAAGTAGTTCATACAATCAAATTCATACATGAAATGGTACGATAAAAAAAAAATAAAGGGCCTTGATGCGTAGCCACAATAAAGTAATCTCTGGAGTGCCAAACTGGGTTCCCGCAGCATCTTTGGATTTTTATTTGTATGTATCCTCGTCGATTTGCCATTTTTACATGTTTTCTGGTTTAGTGCAGTTTATCTTCGCAAATAACATTTATTCTTGTATGCACGTAATAAGAAACAAATTAATTTCAGTTATTTTCTTGTGTGCTTGAAGCATTGTCATTTAAGTGAATAATTTTAGCAACTAGGCTGCTCAATTTGGCCGTATAAGAGAGTATATTTAGATGTGTGATCAAGACAATAATAAGCTTTTGACACGAGTGATTTGAGAATAAAAGTTTAGATTACTGATTTGGATTGAGTGGATTGAATTGAACTTGACATTATTTTATATATTTTGGTAGAATAGAACAATAATACCCAATAAATGCGTACTATTTTCAGGTTCTATTCCTTCAAATGTGGGTGGTCAATATTTGTTTACTTTGCCATTAGCAAATATATTTTTGCATAATCCAGCTTTGTAAGTTGATAAATTTTATAATGTATTTATATCAAGTTTCGAATGGATATTTGAAACTCATGTTATATCTTTTTTGCAAAATTATATTGATAATGTATGCGAAATAATCCATGTATATAAAGTTTCATCATAAAATTAATAAAATATTGACAAATATCAAATAATTTTTTCCTTAAAAAATCCAACTGGTTAAAGAATTTTTGATAGCGTATATTTTTTTTTGTTTAAGATTTGTTTTGAATAGTTAGTTTGTATGTATAATAAATATATCATTAACATTACTTGGGGTGAACATTGTGATTGGTCAGCAACGAAATTAGAAATTTTTCTGCAAGTTAATTAGATTTTTTTTTTTTTTTTTTTACTAGAGTGGCTCAAGTTCTTCTGTCCCTGTACAGTTTCGTCCCTGACTAGTAAATTGATTTTTCAGCATATGAAAGTATTATTGAGATTTTGAATCACATAGAAATGCAATGTGATTTGTATTTGTATTCTGTTAGGCATCCAAAAAACATGTATTTATAATGTTTAATATTTAAATTCAAAGTGAGTTGATGAAATTATTTTTATTTTTATTTTTATTTTATTTTTATGTTATTACATTAGATTTTTAATTTTGGTTATCAGTTCTAAATCACCCTATAATTGTAGGTCTCTGATGTTATGAATAAATTATTTTTACCATCCTTTCATGATATTTCTCAGAATTTAATGTAAAATTTTCAAGATTGTATGTTAATTTTCACACTTTAAAATCACATTAATATTCTTTCAGTGTTGGTATTTGAACCGAAATTTCTATAATTTTAAGACATCTGCTTGACCGTCGATATGGATAATATAGTTCTTGGAAAAATAGTCTTTTATTTTTTTTATTCTATTTGAGTAATCAACAACAAACTAAAATAAAATAAAGGGAGAAATAAAAAATAAAATAAAACACTTGTTTTTATGGGATTTGCACTTCAACTTAATAAAATTCTCTTTGCCATTCTTCGTTCTTGCTACTATCTATTTTCATATATATTTTGTCAAATCAATTTTTTTCTTTGTTTAAATTGAAATTTCAATTATATTTTCACGGTTAAATTGTGGCAGAGTCCCGCAATATCTCATTGACCTACCATATAATAATTAATTAATTAATTCAAGGCCAACTCGATAATATATATATGGATTAATTATAATTTTTCTTTTATATAATGATCTAATATATTAATTATCTTTTAACTTTTTAAAAATATATTAACTTCTCTATAATAAATGTCACAATATATTATTAGATTTTTTCATCCAATTTTATTATTAATTAACCCTAAAATTATCAGCAGTAAAAATACATAAATACTATTGTTCTTTATTTTTAATTAATTATATTTTATTTTTACTTTAAATTTTTTTTAGGGTTAAAAGAGATATTTTTATATTTTTTTTACAACTTTGAAAATAAAAAAAAAAAAAATTATTTTATTTTTTAAAAAAATAAAAAAATTTCAAAATAAAAAATAAAAATAATATATATATATATTTTAAAAAATAATTTTACTTTTTATTTTTAAATTTGTCAAAAATATGAAAATTAATTTTTTATTTGTATTAAAAAATTTAAAAAGAAATAATTTAATTTCTTAAATTATTTTTTTTAAAATAAAAAATAAAAAATATTTTTATTTATTTTTTATTTTCAAATTTATCGAAAAATATGAAAATAAATTTTTTAACACTAAAAAATATTTTTTTAAAAAGTAAAAATAGAATGTAATTAATTAAAAATAAAAAATAATGATATTTCTATTTTTTTACAACACTTGTTCACCATTTTAAAATTGATTAATGTTAAAATTAGACGAAAGGGTGTACTAGTATAACATGACATTTGTCATGGGGAGTTAGTATATTGGATCATTTTACAGTGGAGAAATAGTAATTGACCCATATATATATATATATATATATATATATATATATATATATATATATATATATATACTAAATCTTTTCTAACCTTTCAAAAATATACAAACTCTCCCTTGACAAATGTCCCGTTATACTATTACACCCTTTCGTTTAATTTTGTCGTTAGTCAATCCTAAAATATTCAACAAGTGCTATAAAAAGATAAAAATATCCTTACTTTTTATTTTTAATTAATTACATTCTATTTTTGCTTTTAAAAAAATATTTTTTAATGTTAAAAAATTTATTTTCATATTTTGTGATAAATTTGAAAATAAAAAATAAACAAATTTTATTTTTTTATTTTAAAAAAAATAATTTAAGAAGAAATTAAATTGTTTCTTCTTAAATTTGTTCATACAAATAAAAAATTTATTTTCATATTTTTTATAAATTTAAAAATAAAAAATAAAAATATTTTTTTAAAAAAATATTTTTTATTTGTTATTTTTTAAAAAATAAAATAAAAAATATTTTTATTTATTTTATTTTCAAAGTTGTAAAAAAATATAAAAATATCTTTTTTAACCCTAAAAAAATTTAAAGTAAAAAAATAAGATATAATTAATTAAAAATAAAGGGTAAAAGTATTTCTAAATTTTTAGAATCTTTATTAAGTATTTTATGATTATTTAACAGTAAAATTGAGTAAAATAATATAATAATATATATTGTGACATTTATCAAAAGAATTAATATATTTTTAAAATGTTATGAAAAAGTTAATGTTTTGAATATTTTACAAAAGGAATTCTAATTAATCTTATATATATATATATATATATATATATATATATATATTTAGGGGTCTGAAATTTTTTAAACAAATAGTCATAATATTTCTGTTTTTTTTTTAATAAAATGAATGAATAAGAGTTAAATATTTAATTACATTTATATTTTCTCGATTTTATTTATATTCATAGACATATAAGCTTAAGATTTCAATGATGTATATATATATATTTTGTGTTAATTTAAGAGAGAGAAGAATTAAAAAAATAAAAATTATATTAATATTTATATTTTTGTGGAGCCACGAGAATTAATGAAAATTAAGCCCTGCTTTTCGCTCCCCCCATTTTCCGCTTAAAGAAACAGAAGACTGCAGAGCTTAATGCATGCTAATCTCTCACTATCTCCACCAACTCCAGTTCTGCACCAAACGCCAAACCCCATTAACTGCCAAGAAACTACATGCCCAAATCATCAAAATTGGCGTAAACGAATGCGAACCCTTACCCAATACTCTTCTCGATGTTTATGGCAAATGCGGCCTGCTTCAGGATGCGCATCACTTGTTCGACGAAATGCCCCAAAGAGACCATGTTTCTTGGGCCTCCATTCTTACTGCATACAACCAAGCCAACCTTCCTAATACAACTCTCTCGATTTTTCCTAACATGTTCATGTTTGATAGGTTGCAAGCCGACCATTTCGTGTATGCTACTCTCGTCAAGGCATGCGCCAGCATAGGGGCTATAAGACTGGGGAAGCAAGTGCATGCTCGTTTTCTTGTATCTTCATTCAGTGATGATGATGTTGTTAAGTCATCTTTGGTTGATATGTACGCTAAATGTGGATTTCCCAACATTGCTCGTTCGGCTTTTGATTCTATTTTGGCAAAAAATCCGGTTTCTTGGACTGCAATGATATCTGGGTATGCTAGGAGTGGGTTAAAAGTAGAGGCTTTGGAACTGTTTTCAAGGGCGCCGGTGAAGAATTTATATTCTTGGACTGCTTTAATATCAGGGTTAGTGCAGAGTGGAAATGGGATTGATGGTTTTTATCTATTTCTTGAAATGAGAAGGGAAGGGGTTCATATTGTAGACCCGTTAGTACTTTCAAGCGTTATAGGTGGTTGTGCTAATTTAGCTGTACTGGAGTTTGGAAAGCAAGTTCATGGCCTTGTTATAGCACTTGGCTATGAAACCTGCTTGTTTATCAGCAATGCTCTTGTGGATATGTATGGAAAATGTAGTGATTTTTTTGCAGCCAAAAACATTTTTTCTAAGATGACGCACAAAGATGTTGTTTCTTGGACTTCAATAATAGTAGGTGCAGCTCAGCATGGAAGAGCCAATGAGGCATTAGATTTATATGACAATATGGTTTTAGCAGGAGTAAAGCCAAATGAAGTGACCTTTGTTGGGTTGATTTATTCTTGCAGTCACGCTGGGTTAGTTAACAAAGGCCGAGAACTTTTTAAATCTATGATTGACTATGGGATCAAACCCTCCTTGCAACATTTCACATGCTTGTTGGACCTTCTTAGTCGATCCGGGCACCTTGATGAGGCTGAGAATCTCATCACTACAATGCCATTTAAGCCTGATGAACCTACATGGGCTGCTTTATTGAGTGCTTGCAAGCACCATCGAAATACCCAAATGGGGCTTAGAATTGCTGATAAGCTGTTGAGCTTAAATCCAGAAGATCCTTCAACCTATATACTGTTATCTAATGTTTATGCATGGGCAGGTATGTGGGAAAATGTTTCACTGGTGAGGAAGTTGATGGCAGATAGGGAAATTAAAAAGGAACCAGGTTTTAGCACCATCACCTTTGGGAAGGAAAGTCAAGTGTTTCATGCTGGGGAGACATGTCATCCTATGAAGGATGAAATATTTGATTTGCTTAACGAGTTAGACGGAGAGATGAGGAAAAGAGGTTATGTTCCTGATACTACTTATGTTTTACATGACATGGAAGAGCAAGAGAAAGAGAGGCAGCTTTTTTGGCATAGTGAGAGATTGGCTGTGGCTTATGGCCTGCTTAAATCTGTTCCCGGAACAATCATACGTATAGTGAAAAATCTTCGTGTTTGCGGAGATTGTCATGCTGTTTTCAAATTCCTTAGCAGTATTGTGCAAAGAGAAATTATTGTGCGAGACACCACCAGGTATCATCATTTTAAGGATGGAAGGTGTTCGTGCAATGATTTTTGGTGATTATGTGATTCTAAGTTCGCCCTCATCTCCTATTTTTAATTACAGTGATTGCTTAGACCCTAAAGGAGAGACTACTGCACTACTCGGGTTGTTATAGTAGAAGTATTTTTCCCAGTTTCTTAAATTAATTTTTGCTCCTGTCGTTTATCCCCTTGTCCTTGAGCCTCTCATTAATAGAAAGCTTGATATTTCATGCTTCAATGCATTTCTACCAACTCAATTACACGCCTTGCTATTACTGCATATAATAAGGACGTGAGCATTCATAATTTCTTTGATCCTCAAGATTTTTCTCTGTATCAGGATCTTGAATTGCATCTCAAGGCACGATGCACTTCAGAAGAAGATAGTCGAATTGCCTCTGTCCATCTCTCTATTTATGCAGGTATTAAGAGATTTACAAGAAAAGAAAATTTCTCCAGTACAGGCTTTACAGATAGAACTCTAGCCAGTAATATAAGAAATACAATCACTTGCCTATCATGCTATTATTTCTAGGATTGTTTCCTCCATTAGTTCGACTCTTTTCTACTGTATACTTGTAATTTAATTCATTGCTGATAGATTGGATTTTGACAAGATATTGATGTAAGATAGTTAGAATTGGAAGAGAGAAGGAAAGTCCAATGTATCTTTTATCTATTGCTGCTTTAGCTGCATATGTTTCCCAGCAAGAGAAGTTCTCTTTTTTTACAATATTGCATTGATGTTTAAAGGACTGAAGGTTACATTGAATGAGGATTTTTGTTTCTCAATTCAATTAATGGTATTATAAGCCACTTTGTGTGACTGTCTATACTAAGTTTTCTCTTCGAGTGAATTTAAAAGCAATACTCTTCACCTTTAGTTTATATATTTATAAAGTTATTTTACCAACTAAAATTTTTGCATTTGAGATTTGAAGAAGGGGAATAGAAGAAAAGACAACTTAGACGAGGGAACTGTGCGAACATACACTAATCTACTTTTTTTAAAATATTTAGGAATGAGTTTTTGAATTTGAATATATTACTAACGTTTCGCTGATATGTCACTCTTAATCTCTTGCATTGGGATTGTTACAAGTTTTTAATTGATTATGACTTTATGATTTCACCTATTTTTTCCTTTTTTAATAAATGTATGTTGTTTTCATGTCGATTTATTATTATTATTATTAGTCTCGCTTTGTTGATAGCTAGAATTAAAAAAAAATAAAATAATAATAATAATAATAATAATAATTTAAAGGCGAACACTAAAATATTTATTTATGGCAAAAGATTTACGTGACAAAACACAAATCTTCATAATTTGATTGTTAAAAAAAGAATCTTATAATTTCAATTACTATTATGTAGCAAACTTTCGATTTTCATCAACAGAACATCCCTTTTCTACGCTCTTTCAGAACCGTTGCAGAAATTGGTGCCTTTAATTACTGCGAGGTTTCTTATGATATTTGCCGAAAGGACTCTCAACGATTATTTCTACGCTACTTAGAAACATTGTTTATATCTTTTACTCCTAATTGAATTTGATTTGTAGATAAGAAACATTTTCATCTATAATTTTCAAATGATCTTTTCATGTCACAAACTAATTACTCAATCAGGATGACTCCGGAAAGAGGATGGATAATTGACAGTCAACTTCAATTAGCTTCTTCAAAAAGACGCCTTTTGACGAAGAAAGAGCTAATAACTCTTCGATGAAATTAACTCTATATATATTGCTGATTAATTTGTTCACATCTGAGTTTCATTGCTAAAAATCTAGGCAGCTTCCTCAGTTTGTATGGAGCTCACAACTACCCTGGAAACCTTCTGAATATGGCAGTCATGCTAATGAACCCTTTTCAGCACACTTGCAAAGCCTGCCACGGTGCATCCCATAATACTAATCCTCCATGAAAAACATGAAAGCAGGAAAGAGAGAGAGACACACAATGTAATGTTGTTTAAAACAGGGGAAAATGATTTCATTATGTAGCAACAACTCACCCATCTGGAAAGAATCGTGGATGCTCTCCTTAGCTCACTATTCAGATCAACACTGCTGTAAAATATTGAGCCAAGGATGTGCACACCCATGTGGGTGCAAGTGAGGCGAGGGAGCTTGCAAGTTATTTTTTTGCACTCTGGTGTATACCATGAACCTCTTGATATTATCAGCTTATTGTCAGTAAGGTAAGATCAACAAAATTCAATTTGAAAATTATACCAAGTTCAGAATGGAGACTGGCACAAAGGGCAGGATGATTTATGAGAGGTTGAGAACCATTTATACAGACAGGCAGCATGGAACTTGTGCTTGCAAGTTCTGCATGCAAGACGAGGAAGACTATGGTTGGTAGTGTGGATAACACTGTAACATATGGGGCACTCTTCAACACCTTCAAATTCCTTATCAAAATTGCTCTTCCATATTCGTATAGCTTCAGCTAAAGCACCATTCTGCATTACAGAAGAAAATAATCTGCTTATATCAAGTATCTTCAAATTAATCAATTATATTTTCGATATCCCTCCCCTCACACCTACACAAATTCATAACTGCAAGGAACATTCTAAAAAGTGAACAATATTTACCTCCATTTCTTGTTACTTCTTGTTTGACAACCAGACCTATTGAATGCTAATATAAAAACAAGTTTAGGGGATAAAAAAAGGCAAGAAAATCCCACTCTATTTCACCCGGAATACTCGCTGGAGTTTTAGTTCATATTGTTTCAGAAAAACTTCATAGTTACAGTACAATAGAAGTAGCATCCAAAAAGTAAGGGTATATAGACCTTTTTCAGTTTCTCATAAAAGAGGTTTATTATATGGCTAGGATTCATCAGTATTTGCAAACACCTTTCTCAGTTAGATGAAATTTAACATTTTATTGAGATTAAGCTGTAAACCTTTGCATGAAGGTACATCTTTCTTATTATCTTTCTATTATTCCCATCTTTCTAATTTATGTTTCTTTTAAGAGTTTTCTTTTCAGTACCTTTTTCTTTTTTAATTATTAGCTATGCCACCATATTTTAACCAATAACACAAGTTACACAGCCCTAGACAACTACTCCATTTATCTAATCCCACCACTGCTTAGGCACCAAACGATTCCCCCACCCCCATCCGTTTGTAAGACAACCCACAAGCTCATAAATCAACTGTCTTGTACCACAAAGATGGGCATTCCCAAAGCAATAATAGAAAAAACAATGACATTTATAGCAAGTACCTGATTACGAACAAACAGCATCATTGACATCAACCACTTCCGCTGCTTCACTTCACTAATGCCTAGGCTTCTCATGCAATCAACGTCTACAGGACGTAATGGGTAAGAAGCTGGAAGGCGAATAACTAGATCCATCCCTGTCTCATCCTTCGTATACGTAGCAACTACTTCATTTGCTGATTTGCTTACACTGACTGAAAAATTCTCATCAGCAAAACTGGCTTTCTTTATCTGCATCAAGTAAATTATATCAGAAGAATGTTGTATTCACTATACAGAAAAGCCAAAATAGGCCACATTAGACTTTTCCTTTTTTCCTCAATTGCTTTGTTGCCACATAAATTTACTAAATAAAGAATAGCACCAATAACTAGGAAAATAAAATTTTGGTGTCAAGCAATCTTGGCACCACAAATTCTGCCCAACAATGTCATTACATAATGGGAACTCACTCTTCTATTCTGTCCAATTAGAAGCAGTTCCATAAATGGTTCAAATGCACTCAAAGGCTAACAGTTTCTGCATGCCAAAAGTTTCCCAAAAAGTTTTTTAACAATAGTCAAAAGATACAAGATTTTCCTTCTCTTTTTCTCTCTCCATCTTTTCTTTCTTCTCTTTTTTTTTTGTTTCATGTTTTTCTTTTTGTTTTATGTTTTTTTGTTTTTTGTAAGAAATCAGTTCAACAGAACACTTGATTGAAAACCTACGTTGCTTGAACTATCATGTTATTGGGAAAAGAAAGGTTTGTTCCCAAGAAACAAGTATGTTTTCAAATAACACATACCTGGGATAGTTCATTCACAATTAGCGGCGGACTGCACCATGCTCTCGTAAATGTTTCAATTAGAGATGATGTTGAACGGTCACGTAATTCATTAAACCAACCTCGAACATAAGCAGGAAGAACATGAAGCATCAAACCAAATAATGCTCCAGCAAGTGAAGCCATTTTATCAGGTGTAATAGGCCATAATGACTCCACAGAAAACATTAGTGAACCTGTTGTTATAGCAGATGTTGCTGCACTTGCAGCCTCTGATGCGCCAGCAGGAAGATCCACTTCTTTCTTTTTAAGACTTTGGACCATGCAGGATTCCAAAGGGATATGCTGGAAGAGGCAATCTAGTATCATTGGATTAGCTGAATCTTGTACATATTGGACCAATTGCTCCCTTGCGGCCGATTGTGATGGTAATGACCACAAATGTGATAGCAACAAAGACCAAGCAAGGAAGACATTTACCTGCAACTTAGAAGATACATGCCATAATGGCCCCAATTAAATTCCAATATGAACATCAATGATATAAGGCTGCATTAAAGCAAAGCAGACAGAATAGATTTAAGTACTTGTTTGAGTAAATTTACCCGCTGATGTGATATTAAATCCATTTCAAAAACCTCGTAAGGTAGCTTTTCAATCATGCAAGATAATTCCTCCCTTAAATGGACATTTCTTTCTGGTGTCAGTTCAAGCCGAGACGAATCCAAATCATCATTGTTATCACCATTCAAGAAAGAAGTAGCACCTTCTTCAAAGAAAGCCAACCGTGAAACAGGTTCAGCTGAGAGAATAACATAAGCAGCAAACTGCAATGGGGGAAGTGGTATAGGGGAGAACAGAATTGCATACAAAGAGCTTATAGGCCCTTTGCCTAACCCCCAGAATTCAACTGATTTCACTGCCCTGTCTCTAGCATGTGGTGAAGAGTTAACAGCATTTGAAGCCACCAACTCCCAGAAGTAGCGATTATCAAGCCTAGATGCGGCTATAATAGATGCAGCCTCATGACAATAAGAGCTTGCAATGGCCTCAGCAATGCCAGTGCAAAAGAATAGGCGAAGAATACCTTCTAAGATTCGATCTCTAGCTGGATCCCATTTTTCCAGTCTCAGGGGGTTTGTATCACTTATTTCTGGTTGTTGGAGTCTCAAAATCCCACAAAACAAAGAAAATGATTCCAAGGCATTTATAGCAACATTTATAGGAGAAATGTCAGAGATCAAAACAAATTGCTGCTCTAGTTTCCTAAGATTATCCAAAAATTCGCAAGCAGAGCCACCAGTGATAGCATCATTCACATTTTCTGTAACTTCCTCCATCATCACAACTGCTGACTGAATCCAAGACCTCAATTGCAAGAAGAAAAACTCCCAGTCTTCCTCAGTAAATTCTTTCCAGCAATATCCAACAGAAATAACCATTAATTTCGATAGCAATGTCAGCACCACTGGTGGCAGTTTTCCAACTGCCAATGCACTTGCACTGTGTCTCTGCTTTTGAAATAAATCAAGTATGAGTCTTCTCTCTTCAAGGCTTATGTTTCTCGCCATCTTCAATGATTTAGAATTGCCCATTACACTCAAAGGATAACAAGAAATAACCAGCTGGAACCAATCTTCCATATCTATAACAAATAAGGGGGGAAAAGGAATATACATCAATGCTATTTTAATTAAAGATAAAATTCAAATATAAGACAATATATCAATGCTATTTGAATTAAAGATGAAACTAAAATTTATTGCGACATATCATAACAATCACAAAAGCCCTTGATCACAGGTAGAGATGACATTAAAAGGGAGCAGATCTATCCTCATCCAATTGCTTAGCATCCATTATGTGTAAAGCAATTGCATCTCTAAAATGTCACCGAGTATCATATACAAATACCAAACAGAAAGTCAATGATGGCAAGCTCATTGCATGCACTACCATCAATGGCAAATTAAACTAATTCTCTTCCAAAATAATATTATACTAAGCCATAAAACTGTAAACTTGCATTCAAGAATTCAAAAAAGCATGCATATACACCTTGTCCTGTTTGCCATGCAACTAAAGGTGGGAAAAAAAGAATCCTTTGGAGCCATTGTTTAACAATATCCTGCATCCAATCTTCACCCGTATTCTGAAGTTGAAAATCATCACTAGATTCATCAGCTATAGGACTTCTCTGACATAAAGGTTGTACAAGAACAGTGACAATCAGAGGAAGAATCTTCAAACAATTTTGGTTTATTGCTTCACCAATATAAAGCTTATTTACAAGCAACTCAAAGAGTTTCCTAGCTTTGTTCCCTCCCCAAATATCATCTTTGAACAGAGTGAAAAGCAAAGACAAAAGAGATCTGAGAAATGGTTCTTCAATTTTGTCCAATTCATTGCCAATAGGAGGTGAGAAATTGAATGAAAAGTATGTACCACGTTCTCCATGAACAAGAGCACCATCAAGCAAAATGTTGAAGATAGAATCTAACAGACTTTCTTGGAAAACATAATTCGAACTCTTGACAGATGCACTCAGAAGGGGTAAGAAAGAATCTGTAGCACTGCCTCCTGGCCATTTCCAAGTGCATAATATTTCAGCAGCAAGCCAGGCTCGAGCAGTAAGCCCTTCTTTTGTTGGTTCATTCAGAGAAGATGAAAGGTTATGCTCTACATCACCATTAAAAACTCTACTGATGCCGATCTTGAAAACAAGTTTGTCAATTAATGATACAAACTTGTGAGCCCCAGATGCCTGCTTTGGCACAAAAATTTGAATTCATCAAGTAATTGTGTCCATTAGACAATAATGAGAAAATCATTAAATTCATGGTATCAAGTAAAAATTTAGACAATAATGAGAAAATCACTAAATCAGCCATCAAGAACCTGATTATAATGATATTAAGCACAAGTTAGAAACAGGGAAAAAAAATGCATTATTTTAATACAGGATCAACTGCATCTGCACCATCTATCATGAAATTAATGACACTCGTGTGGCTGGGAATGAAAAATACATGGATAAGAAAAACTATACCCTCTTATCAGAAGGGTTGCTATCTAGATAAAAAAATATATATATATAGATCAGAAGTTTTGAATTAAGTTAACAAGGGTACTAAGTACAGGCTGCAGGAAGAAAAAAATATATTAATGATAAGCTTACAGACATCAACTGCTTTTTTGCACGAAAAGAATAATCAGAGTATTTTAGGCATGCTCAATGATACAAATACCACAAATGAATCAAAAGATTATCATAAGGAACTCTAAAACCAAGCAATAACACCAAAAATGGCATTGGGGATTTCAGTGCAAGACAGAAAAGGGATAAGAAATTAGACTAATTCCAATAAGCTTTTACAAACTTAAGTGCATTGCAATGAGTTGAATATGGTCACCTACTTTTATGTTGATTAAAAATGAAAATAAATAAATAAACAAAACATAATTTTATAAAATTTAAAAAGTTAAAAGGACATAAAATCATAATCCAAATTCCATCAAGTGTAAAAAATTATCAACATGCCACTCACATCAATATCAATGGAGACATCCACAGCATTTAAGGAAGTTGTCCCTGGGGCACTGAAGTCGGGAATAATCAATGATGGCCAAATATGATCCTTCCTCAGAAGTTGGTCCAACAGATTTTGTTCCTCATCTTGATTACAGCAGAGACATGAAAGAATTTCAAGAATCCATTCACAGCACAAAGAAGTGATTCCGTTTGCATCAAGCTTACCTTCATTAAAGACAACAGACCTAATAAACTGAACCAAGATACCACCCAATCTATTCAGGATGTCAAAGCTGAGGCTTTTCCAAAATTTATCATGTATCTTACAGCGAATACCATGCAAATATTTACCAAAATCCGACCGGCTCTTAACTTTCTTCTTTGATTCATTGTCAAGTGCATCATCTATTGTTGCTTCCATGCTGTGTTCCCAGTCCATAATGAACAATAAGGCCAAAATACATGAAACTAGCTCAATTTCCTGGCTCAATGTTTTTAAGCAATATAGACTACCACCAAGTACATCTAGTGCAAACTGAGCCATCTGAATCATGTCTATAGAGATTTTATCATCCTCTGCAAAATTGTTTGCTCCAGCAGTTAAAACACAACCTGAATCCCTAACTGAACTGAAAGGGGACTCACGAATAAAAGCAAGCAACTTTTTGAAAACCGCCTTGTATACCAAAATCATTGCATTTCTGGACACAAAAGAGATCTGTTTTCCTTCTGTTGAGCCACTAAGAACAGCACTGCAGATAATACATATAGAGGTCACAGTCTGAAATAAGCAGAACAAAAGGGACTCCCTGGTACAGGAATCAAGGATTCAAAATGCAAGATCTATTCATATTTTTAACAATCAGCACCTACCGTGTAACAACTCGAAATTTAGAAGATCAGACAGCTTCTACACAACAAATAATCCAAGACAACTAAAGGTTTGTGCATACAAGTCATTTATGCTATATAATCCAAGGATGAAGTTGATATATATATATATATATATATATATATATATATATATATAATAAAAACCAGCTTATGAAATTGTTTCTTACAAGCATTCAATGGTGAAAGAAGGTAATGAGAAGGATAGACTCCAGACAGCCCAGCCATATCAGTGCATATAAAGAATTAAAGCAAAAATTGATGCATTACAACCTATCTCAAATAAATGTCAATATATGAGAATAACTACATCTGTGTCATGTATCAAAGATAACATCTCTAATAATATGGTATCAACCTGATATCAATTTCACAATAAAAACATGAGCAGTACATCATATACCAATCTATAATGCAGTCTATACTTCATTTACTTCCATGAAAGTCAAGACCTCCATCATTACATTGAACAGTGTAGCATGATATATTAATAGCAAAACTTACATTCACATACCATACAAACTGAGCTGCTGAAGCACCAAGGGGACAAGAGGAACTGGCAACAGCAACAACAGCTGATTCAAGAAGCTCATGATGCCAGTCACCTGGGTTGGACCAGTGCCGATGATTGGAATCCTCCCCCACTTTCCTGTTAGTAATTTCAACTCTTGCTTTCTTTAAGAACATTGCCAAAAGAGTTAAGTAGTCAGATCCCAGGGACCCAGGCCCAGTTATAGAATTTGCTTGACTAATTGCATATGAAATAATTGCAGTCCACAGCTCAGAGAAACATTCATCATTGAGAAATGCAAGCAATAGATCAAGTCTAGCATTGCTAGAGGAATCATATCCAACTAAACACCATGGAACAAATGTTTCTTTGAACACTTTAATGAAATACTCTGGTTCAAGGGAAGAAGTGCAATGCCCTTCGTTGTAGAAAAAAAGTTCCCAGACTATCTTCCGTGGTCCAAATAATGAAACTGCAGCTGACAAAAGTCTCAAACCATCTGGTATGTCCTGAGATCAGAGAATATTTACAACCAAAGAATGAACAGATATGAAAACCAATAGTAGAGAAGAAAATTGGAAGGATAGAGCTGCATAGCACTGAAAATACATTATTAGGACAATGAAAAACTCACAGCAGATGCATCAAGAAAAATTCAAACTTGACTCGATCAGCCTTAATCCCAATCTATGCAGTACAGGGTACACATGGATTCATTTTCTCCATCCCATATCCTATCCTGTTTAGGGCATTTTTTTTTATGAGCTATTGGATACTAAACATTTGACTATGAAGTCCAACTGATGCAAAAGCTCAATTTTATCTTTGTTTCATGGACTGGTTAATTACATGGCATTACAGGAGCTCCAATCATTAAAATAAAGTAAATACAAAACTAAAATGCGCTAACAAAATCAGAAATCCCCTTTTTTTCTTCCAAACATGAAGGAAATATATTGAGAAGCTATATATCAGATAGTAACTTCTTTTAATCACCAAAAGGCTATCAGAAGGATTAGGATGTTAACTATGCAATCTTGTGAAATTTTATTTGGGAAAATGTCATCCTTCTACAGTCTGTTACTTAAAGGGAAGCAAGTTTGTAAAGCATGACCAATGCACATGGCTAGGTGTCAGAAATTTCACATATTCCCAACAGTTCTTATTTGGGCATAGAGGGTACAACTTTGATACCATCAAACACATGTAAGCAAAGTTCATATATTCTGCAAGCATAAGGCAAACAGAAATGGAAGACATCATAAGAAATAAAAAATAAAAATAAAAAAAGTAACGCCAATACTGGCTAGAATATTTTAAAGAAAAAAGTAACTCACAAGAGATCTTATAAATGGGAAAGACTTGGCTAACATTGGTCCCACTAAATACACCAATGGCCAAATTTCACCTTTCTGCACTGAATGCTGTTCCAGTAATGACATAAATTTAATGATCTGTTCTACATTTTCAGCATTTCTTCCTGTGTTCTCTTTCTGTTGAAACATCTTGAGGCAATTCTCCTGAAATGCCACACAAAAAGTAGAGAGTAGATCATGCTCCATTAAGTAAATGTTTGAAAGAATTTCTACAATACATTTTCCCAATTCTTCCAAGCAATTCATAGGATACTTGATATTTGGTGATTCCAGTATCTTCTGGTTAGAAACACAGGTTTGCTCAGACAGATCCTCAGATGTTCCAATAGCTGCTCTATTCTGATTCTTGAATCCAACAGAAAACAGGTACTCTTGCCACAGAAGCTTTACCAGGATATCATCAACAAGAATGACTCTAAAATGATGTACAGAATCCGAATTATCACAATATCTGGAATTAAGTAAAAGAAATTAGAAAACCAAATACCTAAATTAAATTAAATACAAAAGAAAAAAGATGAAATAAGAACCCCCTTTAGATCCACTACAAGACAAGTAACTAAATGCAGAAGATTTTGGAATGTCATGTCAAGAGAGCAACTAAACAAAATCACACCTTGATGCATTTTGCAACCCCCAAAGGAAACACTCTTTAAATGCCCGGAAAAATGCTACATTATCAGCACTTGTTGAATTGGACAAGGTCTTTCCATCCCATAGGTTATGGAAAAAATCCAGAAAAAACTTCTCTCCTGCTATAAATTGAGGTGGCACATTGCCCAAAAATAGAATTAGAGCTGGGTAAGAGACTTGCTGAGATCCAAAGCACCCATTCTTAAGAAAATGCCAAAAACGGTTTAGCACAATTTTCTGAACATTCAATAAACTCCAACTCTCAGGAAATCTTTTTGAAAATAGCAGTAGTGCATCCCACATTGACGGGTGGCAAGTAGGATCCTTTTCCTGAAAAGCACCAAGTATTGCAGCAGCAAGAGTTTTCATATTCCCTTCATCAAAAGCATGAGGAATATTTTTAATAAAACTCTTTAATGCTGAATATGTAGCTGACCGAATTGCAGGACTCTGAGATTTCAGAAAGTCCAGAAAATATTTGTGAGCAGAGAATAACTTTTCAGCAAAACAAATAGCAGTCGCCCTAGCCTTCGAAGCATGTTTTGATTCAGCAGCTACATTTTCAAAACCAGGTCGTTCAGATTGCACACAAGCCAAAACATCAAGAAGTGTGGCCAATGCCAATAATGATGATGATATCACCTGAAAACCAAGAAAACAGTATACAAATTCATCATAAGTAACAGCAGCATAACACCTAGTAAATCTGAATAACTGCAGTACCAGCAGTTTAGATGTACTGAACATTATATTGAGATATCACATTTCAGCAAAGGCACCAAGATGACATGTTTTGTGGGTGTGTAAAAGGTATCTTAGTATGGTTAGCAATTTCTCTCTGCTGCATCCATATCAGGCAATAATTGCAATACAGTCACGAAACTGAACTACGTAAAATTAACCAGGTAGCAACCTCCCATAAACGCTTCCATAGGACTAATGCATTGCCAATACCCACTCATACAGTAGAAATTACACATCAATAATATCTTTGTATTGAAAAATAGTGAAAACAATGAAACAAGTTCTTCTATAAGACATTAAAAAAAAAATGAAACAATTAACTAAATTGAGCATAAAAAAATATTATTTTGAGGCAAAGCAGAATAAAACATGGAAAAGCTGTATGATCAATCTAAGTAAATTTCAACAGAAGGTAACTCTAGGAAACATTGACCAACTCAGGAAAGAATTCTGATCGAAACTTAATTTAGTAGGTAACCACACATGTTTTCTATAATGGAGGTCATCAGTTTAAATCCTCTCCCCACAAATGAACAAAAAATAAAATAAAATAAAAAAATTCAAAAGGAATTACTACCATTCATCATTATTCACCAAATGAGTATATATATATATATATATATATATATATATCATTGTTGATAAGACAGAGAAATGAGCATACAACATGGAGGGCAAGGAATCCTCCTACATAACTCAAAAGACAACTAAGGACGAGAGTATATATACAAGGTTAAAAAGTAGCGCAAATAGAATTGGATAACATTCAAAGGGACCCTCCAAGAGCTCCAACGATAAGCCTACATTGAACCCAAAATTACCTTGTCCACATCAGACTAAGGTACATACTCTAACTTTTAAATATATGTACATTTCTCTCCATCAATTGACTCCAAGCATAACAAGATATCACAACAAGCCAGTAATACCAAATAGATAGTAATTTTCAGATGGAGTTCATTTAAGCGAAACCAAGTTCATTTAATTTTGTGAATGGACATGAATATAACGAAGTATTAAATAAATATCATTATGTGTCTATGTCTTAGGATGTTTTATCCATAATTAGTGACATTTTTATCAGTTTATCAACTAATTTGCTTTGTTCTTTTTTGGTAAAGAGAGAAAGACGGAGTAAAAGAAGAGCATATTTCTACACATGCCTCCTTATGGAAACAAGAGCCAGTAATAGCTTATCGTATGTTCTAATTTTCAAACATTAACTAACCAAAATAACAATAAAACTTGTTTCACCAAATTTGCCCGTTCCAAATCCAAATGCACAAGGTTTTCAGAAACATCAACAAATTGAGCAAAAATTTCACAACCTTCACCATAGCTGTCAACCTACACTAATCACAGACATCACAAGCATGCAAATGCAGCTTCACAAACAAAATTGTATTTTCCCATGCAGCATCGGTTGGCAACTATCACAAAAGGTACAGTCATCAGATAAGTTGATAACCCAAACTCCAATCCTAACCAAATGCTTTAACTCAGAAACCATCCAATTTCATAAGATTATATTATCATGCTATAGACCAGTTACCACCCAAACAGGTTGCAAATCAATCACAAAATTGAATTAACATATCTCTAGCGCTGCAGCCAAAGCAAAATCTTCCAAGAGAAATCCCAAAATCTCAATAGTGTTATGGAAATACTTCATACAGTATTTGGAATAAATGAACATAGAATTCATTTGATTTGAAAATTAATTTCATAAAAACAATTTATTTGTAAATACATTTTCATTTTTGGTTATTAAGTATTAAATTTGGAATTCATTTTAAATACATAGTCTCACTAGATTGTACCTTTATTAGTTTAAAATAAAATTCTGTTATCAAGTTTAAAATTCATTTTCAAATTCTATCAAATATTGATAGAAGTTGGCTCAAGTATAATCAATTCCATAGAATTAGAAATATAGAATTCTAAATAATTTTCATTTTACCAACTATAACAAGTGTGGAATTGTAAATGAATTCTATAAAATTTCAAGGTCCATTTGGACGGATAGTCATTTGAAATGAATGCGGATTTGGATTTGTTCTTCAAGTGAAGAATCATAAAAAATAAAAAAAAATACTGACCAACATGATATTATATTAAAGCACACCATCATTTCAAATGACTATTTATCTAAATGAAGCCTTATCCATTTATACCAAACAAGTGGTTGATCTAAAATCATAGATGGATAACAGTCCAAATTAGGTTAGAACCCATAGGAGAAAGAAAAAGGACTGTAGAGGGATCTGCTGTCGTTGATGATTTCATCAATAGCATTCTTAGAAAATTTTCACATTCAAACAATGGTATTCTCCTCAATATAACAGTACATATAGATAAAAATTAAGAAAACCTGAAAAGTTTGATCAAAACATGACATTCGAGAAAATTTGGATTCTAGAGTTCTCCAAAAGAAATTTAATCAAAATAACTTTTACTCCAGATGAGTTGATTTGTTCAGAAAATGATATATACTTTTTTCTTCTCTTTTTCACACTTCAAGTTGCAAAAGATAGATATCAAGTAGCATTAAGAAAAGAAAAAGAAGTTCAGTGATACGACTCGAGAGCACTTAAAACATTTCAAAAAAAGTAAATTTGATTAATAATTTCCTTAGGATTATTAGCAAATTCTTTAAGAGCTTGTTTGGGATAATCAATTCCATGGCCTATGTTTGGATTCATAAATTTGTATTTAAAATTTATGATTTCAAATATTGAATTTTAATTTTTCCATCACTTGCAAGCCTCCAAATTTTCTTATGGATTTCACTAAACTACAAATCCCTAAAATATTTAGCAGTCCAAACATTGGATCTTTCCCAACTTCAAATCCATGAATCCAAACACAACATAAGATGTCAAGGAATTCAATGGTATTGGTTCTACCAAAATCGGTAGAATTTGCAAATGCATTCCAAACTAGCAAAGCTACAAATTCAACTTCACTAAAATTAAGATACTTGACATGAGAGTTTATTTTAAAATGAATGCTATTAATGTAATTCATTTGCAAATGAAATAAACTCCATATTTGTTAGCTTCAAACATAATGTGAAATCTAGATTTGATTTTTAGACAATAACAATCTCACCAAACACCATCACTTTCATATAGCATACATGAGAGACTTACAAAAGAAATACTTAAGATAATAATGACAAATTTCATCTACTGAAGCGAAAAAATGAGACATCATACAGAAACAAATGCAATTATTGTTGGGCCATGATCAGGCAAAAATTTATATATAAATATAAAAGTTCGCAGGCTGTGCTGATCAAGTCAAGCCTTCAGAAATGCATCATCTTAAGCCTGGTCTTTGATCAGGCAGGGCTGAATAGGTCCCCAAGGAAAAATCACTTGCCCAATCAGGTTTTGAAGGCAGGGCTATACAGTGCCTGGGCTAAAGATCAGGTCTATACATCAATGTCCCTTTGAAACAAAAGAGAAGGATACCTACAGACCATAGCATACCTGCTGGTGCATGCCCAACAACTCATCCAAAGCAGCTGCTTTATCTGACATACTTTGTGGTGTGAGCTTCAAATTTTCCTCCAAATAGATAAATACCTCAGTTGTGCACAAAATTAATGCATCTAATCTCTTTTCCTGAGCAGGAAAGGCTGCCTGTTGTCGATAACATACAATATGATTACAACTAAAGCCAAGCAACAAAACTTTTCAAATTAGCAATACTTCAAATAAAGAACACTAATTAATACATGATGAGCAATAATCTGAAACGAACAGAAGCAAAAGTTAAGAAGATGTTAGCAACACTTCAAAGAGACATAATAATGTTATTTTTTTATAAGGAAATTACTAAAACATCTTGCATTGTTCTGTCCAAGTAAATGTTGCATCCCATCCTTTCCAAACAGTTGACACCATGAGAATGACAATGTTAAAGTTGTTTTTGGACTACTATACCCACCTAACCTTATTGAATAAGAAACCCTTTTCAATTTCTGGCCCCTTCTCTTCTCTCTTTTCTCTTTCACTGTCTCTCCCTCTAAATAATCAGAAACACATACCAACAATTTTTAACTTTTCATATTTACTTGAAAACCCATCAGTTTTCAGCACCTATTAGTAGCAATTGATAACTCAATTTATTAGGATTCAATCTGTACCCTTATGGTTGCTATTTTTAGCTCAGATTGCAAAAGTTCCATGGTTTTCCAGAAGTATTTCTTTTCAGGCTTTAAGATTTGAATAAGAGCCTGAACATGTGATGAAGAAAGTATTATATTTTTGTTTGATTTTGAGAAAAGTTCATCTGGATTTGTGAGTTTTCAGGAAATAAGTTTGTTTAGGATTTGACAAGGCTAATTTATGATGATGGCCTTACAAGAAGTCCCATGCTTAACATGCAGAAAATGGGTGTCATGTCATTGCATATTTATCTCTTGATATTAACAAAATTCAGATTCTCTTAAGAAGTGCTACAGAACAAGATGACAGCATAGGAAGAACTACTTGGCTTGCAATTAACCATCAAGTTGGGGCCCTGCCCCTGAGTGATAATATTGATTTGTGGTTACCTTAGTCAACAGGTGTAGATATTTGGTCACCAATGGTTATAGTAACATGCCGAAACAGTAGATATTTTCTCTTTAATAGTTGAAATTCATTATCATTAAAGATCATTAAATAAGTTTTTCAATTATCGATCTATCATATTTTTCGACCAGCCAATTCTAAGTATTAAATATTCATCCTTAGTGAAGGTTTTTATGCAACAAACTAACACACTACTTCCATATACAAACTACTTCCATATACACCATCTACCTACCCAATTTTTCTTGGAATTTTTTCAACCCCATTCATATTACTGAAACTTAATCCCAAAATTAATTAGAGTCAGCTATATGGATTTTTTGTTTTTACTCTAAACGATTTTACGCGATGTCTTTTGATAATTGTAATGCCTCTAAATTATATCGTATTTTTTTCCTCCAAGTTAGTTTAAGTCTACCACTTTCTTTCTTTTTTTTTCTCTATCATGATGTATTCAACCTTCCTAACCAGAGCCGCCTTAAGTCGCCGCCTCACGTGCTCAAACCATCTTGATCTTCATTTTCTCATCTTGTCCATAATAGATACAACTCTCATTTTATCTCTAATGCTTTCATTACATATCTTATATGTTCTAGTATGACCACACATCAATTTAGCATTCTCATCTCGGCAATACTCATCTTTGATATATGTTGTTCCTTCATTATCCAACACTTACTACCATAAAACATCGCCGGTCGAATATCCGAACGGTAGAATTCTTCTTTCAATTTATTAGGAATCTTGCGGTCACATAAGACTTCCATGACAAATCTCCATTTGAACCATTTATCCTATGGTTAACATTCTCCTCACAATCACTATCTCCTTGAAAGATTCAGCTTAGATATTTAAAATGGGTACTTTGTGACAATGTTACTCCACCCAAGCTAACTCCCTTATTATCCCTATTTCACACTAAACTTGTAATGCATGTATTTCGTCTTGGTTCTATTTAACCTAAAACCTTTAAGACTTCAAAGTGCTCCTCTATAACAAACATATACAAAATTTCTAAAGAAAAAGAAAACTACTCTCCAACAAAATTGCAAAAGGACTAATTCAAAACATAAGAATTAACCTTCTAAAGAACCATAGACCATATGAAGAAGACCTTATGTTTAGTGGTAACGTAAGTTACCAAACGTAAAAGATTTTAGTCATGGAAAGGCGAATCAGACCAGAACAAAAGGATTTACAAAATCACATGAAGAACCTAAGGATCATATCCTCCTATCTAGTCTAGGAGACAACTGAAAAAAAAAATCCCATAAAGAGAATTTTATCATCTCCTTCTCTTTGAGATTTCTAAAGAAATGAAAGTTCTAACAAAAGACATTTATTATGTCAGACAAGAAAATGACAAGTAGTACCATATAAAGAAAAGATTCCATGAAGATGAAGTAAAAGAAGGGAAGGAGAATCCTGACCACCCCAAATGTCCTCCCAAAAGAATTTTATAGCATTACAGTTCAAACCCTTGACAATTCAATACTTTCGGTTTAAACCCCATAAGTTGCTATCATCCTCCAAAACGCTGGCTAGATTACGATAAAGCTTCTTGACAATTTTATAGGGCAACCAACAAGCATAAGAGTTTAGGCTTAATTGGATACCTTAGTATACAACAAGAACATTTTGCTTTTCAAAAGGAACTCTTATATTCCTCATCGTCTGCATTAAACTGTTTTTATTACTTTTCTCTACAAAAAAATATAGTATCTTAGGGGTAATTTACCTAAAGTTTTAGAACACATATAACAAAAGGCAAATAACAAACTTATGCAGCTTAAAATAAGTGATGACAAACCTGCAACGATCGCTTTGCAGCTAGAGAAACTTCAGAAACTGGATCAAATTGAGAAAACCACCATGGTCCCATCAAAGACTTCAGATGTGGAGCTAAATCTCTTCTGCAAACATATGTTTTTTCACAACCAAATTATTATCATGAACATGTTTTGAGAACCAAGGAAAATATTAATGATTATCATGCTAAAATGTAATAACTAACACAACATTGGCAAGCAATATCTTTTGTCATCTTACAATTCAAAGCACACGAAGCACATAATTTTTCGTTATTAATATTTCAAAACAGGCAGTATCTTATACAAGGACAAAGAAAAATGCATTCATGAGTATCTTAAATGTAAGAGAAGTTCATACCCGACAACAACAACAAGAGTATTCATGGTTTCATGAGTGGCTCGCCGAACTTCTCTATTGTAATCCAATAACAGCCTCTTGTATTCAAACGCCTAACAGAAGTGCAAAATTTGCCAAAGTTCAGTCTAAATGAAAAATATTTGAAGCTACATGAAAATTACAAAAGGCCAAATCAAGCATAAAAACATGAAGATCACTTTAAGACTACTGAATCAGTAATTACTATTTAACAAATAGTGCCAGATCAATAACTTCACGAGCTCAGATTCTAAATCCAACAACAGCAGTGAAGCTGAAGCAACAAGTTATCTTCAATTATAACTTCTGAAAGTTAAAATTCAAATTAACTACAAAAGTTACTAATTGTAATTAGATAATGGTGACGTAATTCTTCATATATTGAAACCCCTTTCTAATTGTGTTAATTTCTTCCTGCTTTACTTTTCCTCCTAATTTTACACACATCATAATCAAATTGATCAAATTTGTGTTGGTATAGCTGTTTCTAGAATGAAACTAATTAAGTAGATGGACATGGAAAGGAAGGAGAACAAAAAGTAGTTGAAGTATTCCTTTTCTTAAATTTCTGCTCATATAACTCAAAAAGGAAGGAACTAAACAACAGTATTACACACATACATCGGTCAATATATACAAAGGAGAGAGAGAGAGAGAGAGAGAGAGAGAGAGAGAGAGAGAGAGAGAGAGTGCGACAGAAGGATACCCATTGTGGAATAATTAGCACCAAGTCCTTTCCAGACTTTTGCTTGAATAGAGCAGACAGAGATTGCAGAGCTTTAAGCTGTTAAAAAGAATTAAAAAAGAATGAGACTGTAATGCAAGAGAAGAAAGTATATGCAACTGCAGTCACATCCACAACACAAAATTTTGTGCATGTGTATTCAAAGTAGTGCATAAAACTGTAATGGCTTGTAATTGACCTTGGTTGTAGGATCCTTCCTAGCAAGTCTCCTCAAGTGCAGTGCCACTTCACTATCTATATCCTGCAATTCGAACAAGTAACCTTAACAATCCTAAGTTCCTCCAAACTATCACAGTATTACTAAGAAGGCCAATGCCAAATAGCTATTTACTTGGAAATCCTAAAGAAGAAGAGGAGAAAAAACGAGGCATACCGAAAAAGGACTTGCTTCTTCGCCAGAAGCAAGAGAAGTATCAAGACGGGAGCTACCAACATAACCACCGAATCCGACGGTGGCAGCAGAACCCGACGACGGCAATAGTGAAGCAGCGAGACTGAAATCAAACCCGAAACCCCCAAAATACACATTGTATAAACAATTTCGAAAATTTTTTCAATAAAACAGACATAAATTAGCAAAATTAGAACTGGTATTAATAATAATAATTGATTTTTTGGGAAAAAAAAATTGAGTACTTGCTGCTCGACGGACGGGACTTGCTCCTGCCGGATTCTCCTTTTTGTCTCCCCATGAAGGCGCCGCCGCGCGCTTTTTTCTTTTAGGTATTTTTAAGTTGATGGAGGTGAATTGTACGCGAGCTCTAAATTAAGCTTGAGATGCTTAGTCGTGCCAGGTGTTTCTTTTTCAATTCTGTTTGCTTGTTTTTCCTAATGTTTTCAAGCCGGCCGGCATTCCGAAAGGATCACATATAACGATGGCAATGTCGCAGATTTGGGACGAATTTTTTTTTATTTTTTTATTTTTAACGGATTGAAATTTTGATATTTATCCATCTTCATAAATATTGAGATCCATGAGGTCCATAAATCATAATACTTTTTATATAAAAATTAAGATTATATTTTATTCATTTTTTTAAATTATATTTAATATAAAAAATAAATAAATTAAAAATTCTCAATAAAAAATAAATATTCAATTAAATATAATATATTTTTTAATAAATTTATTAAAATTTTCGGCTATAATTAAAATATTTGATTTTTATATAAATTATTAAAAATTTTATTATAAAATTATATTATATAAATTAATATTAATTGATCGACATGTTAAAATTTAAATAAAAAATAAAAATAAATGATAACATATAAATAATAATAAATTTTGCTAAAATTATTTGAAAATATTATTATAAAATTAGTAATTAACTATTAAATAATCAAATTTTATATTTCAATGTATAATAATAAAAATTTAAATTTTATATATTTTTTTATAAATTATTATTATTATTATTATTATTAAATTTCTTCTATAAATAATTTTTTGAGAACTTAATTACTTAATAAAATATTTAATAATTATATTTTTTAAAGTTAATAATTAATAACTATATTTTTTATAAAATATATTTGGCGCGAATTATAAGATGGGACATATAATTTTCATTTCCACTAAAAAAATTTAGATTTTTCTTGTCCCATCCATTCTCCAATTAAAATGAGATTTTCTGCTTTAATCGAAGCGGAGCAAGATAGATCCCTACGGGATCGAAATATTTTGTCATCCCTAATCATATATAAGAGGTTTAATTGCAATCTAAATAAAATTAAATTGAAATAATTAAATTAATGTTAAAAAATAAAAAATAAAAATTTTATGAATAATTTAATATAAATAAATTTTAAATAAATTGTCACGACCCAATCCCGGATCCTGACGGTCCTAAGATGCGGGAGATGTCGAGACGACCGGCACTTGTAGAACCCATAACTCTCATCAATGCAATCACAAAATCGCAGCGGAAACACATATATATATATATACTCATCATCAATCACATAACATAATATATAACAATTCACACATATAAATACTATTCATTCTGTAACTTCCATATCTTATACATATATTCTCCAATATCCATACATACATGTTCATACACTAACTACATCGTACAAAACCCATGGAGCAGTTAAGATATGAACATATAAAATAATACAGTGTTCATAATATTACACTGACAAAAGATTTGCAAAATCCACAGAGAGTCAAAAGAGCTGGGATATTTGCCTCCTATTATGCACCTGAGAGGGTAAACAGTGAGAGGGTGAGTATACTGAGTGAATCTAATATGCATCGACAAATGACAGAAAATGAAATATCAATAAACAATAGACAGATGAAATAATAATATTAGTCTACTTAGAATATCTGTAATACATAAGCAAATACAGAATATGACTATAAGTAAACAATCATATGAAGCAAGTACATAATATGACTGTAAATAAACAATCATATCAATAGAATCAATATCACATGAATGAGATGGAAATGACAAATATAGAGCCATAAAACGCATAGAAATGTGTCAAGCATAAATCATTATATATATATATATATATATATATATATATATATATAAGACTGTGCGGGTCTTATGACTATGACATCCCTTCCTAGTACAGGGTATCAAGCAATACAATGTGCATAAAGCCAACAGCATGAACTCACTACCATGTCGGAACGGCAGCTCTATCAAATGACATCGGAGTCAATAGAAGCAATAAACACATTAATAGATACCATTTCAAATAATGACATCGGCAAGTATCAATAACTCATTAGTAATCAATTTAATGAGCATAAAGTCAATAAGGCATCAATAATAATCGATTAAACGATGATCAAAGGTCTAATAACCAATAATAGGAACAAACATAAATTGATCATTTGCGGTCAAAAAATTGACGCAATTGGCATATCATTATCGCTGGCGACAGTGACATTCAAATTGGTTGGCCTACGGATTTTTCGACATAGTTTTGGTGCAACATTGACATTGTCCCAATTATCAACAAACATATACATAGAAAGCAATTTATAGGCAACAATCACAACTCAATAATCTTCATCAAGTATATCAATTTGGCATGGAAAACAAGTCCAAAACCAATAACAAAAAATCAAGCAAAATGCCACAATTAGGGTTCGGCCAAAAAAGGCTTTTCACATATAGATTTCAATTGACGTTTTAACAATTTAGGCATAACAAATGATGCATAAAAGACTCACCTGGTACTCCAAATCACCTAGCAAAATTGTTTTGCCACCCAATTTCTCAATTCCTCACAATAGGCAAAATCAACAACTTTCTCCAACCGAATTTTCTACAACAATATAAACATCAATTAATCACCAATAAACATCCAATTAACTTATTCTATACTCAATTTACACATCCAAACTCATATACACAAAATCCAATTACACAACTTCACTTTATGCAATTAAACCATTTACCCAATCCCACCAACATCTAATTAACCTAATTAAACTATAAAATCAAACAAATGAACAATTTACCTCAATTCTTCAAAATGGACAAAATCCCTAATGTTGGTGTTCTTGAATTTTTCTTTATTTTCTATGGTTTAATTTAGTGGAAGATGGATTATTTTGTGTTTATTTCATGATTCCAATACTTTATCTTCACAAAATGGAAGAACAATCAAATTGGAAGAGAGAAATGGAACTCATGGATGAAGAACAAGGAAAATGGCTAAAATTTTTCTAAGGCAAGCTTATATAGTAAGACAAAAATGATAAATGTCACTTTTGGTTCTCCAACTTTCCTTAATTTGCTTTTGATACATTTTCGCTCGGCAATTTATTCTGACAAGTTTGTTGGGATTTGAATTTCAAAGTGAATGTTCAAATATCTTATTTTTATTAATACTAATTAATAAAAATAGTTTCAAAGCCGTTCTGAAACTCAGACTGTCAAAATTCTACTATACTCCCAAAGTTTCCTTTATTTACGGTTTTGTCATCGCTTACTTTATCAGTGTTCTTAAACATTTTTCTCATATTTCTTTTTTACTGTATTTACACATGAATATATATTATCATTTACCCTCTTGCCAAAATCAGAAATTTATTTATCGATCGTACTGTTATTTTTGCGGCAGCGATATCGATACCGACGATTTTCGAAAAATTTTCTCGTTTTCGCTCTAATTGAGTTTTTAAAATTTTCTTTAGTCATTTCGATAATTTCAAATCATATACTAAGAACTTATTTCTCAAAAACATATTGTGTTATTTCTAGGGTATTACATAAATTTAAATAAATAATTTTTGTTAATAAATTACATAAAATAATTTTTAAAATAATAATAGAATAATAGATAATAAAATTTTTAAAAATAATTAATTTTTTATGTAAATAAAAATAAAAAAATAAACTTTTAGTACTAAAAATTTTAATTTATTTTATAATATTTTCAAATTTTATTATTAATTATGTCAAAAATTAGTCAATAAAAATTAATTTTATACATAAATTTAGAAATAATATAAGATTATTATATAAAGAATTTATCACAAGTTTATGGTTAGCTTAAAAGAAAAGTTACCATTGAATCAATTCATCGATTAATCAATAGGTTCATATGAATTATAATTGATAATAACTTTTAAAAAAGAAAATTAAAAAATTAAACTAAATTAAAAATAGATCAATTCTTAAATTATTTTAGTTAAACTGATCGATTTAGCATGATTCTAACAATCATGTGTATAATCCCAATAATATTAATATGACAGTCATATTACTTTTTTTTTTTTTTTTTAATATTAGGGAGGCAAAATTTAAATATTTAAACCTTGGCATCCATATAACTTTATTTATATATTTTAAACTCTTAAAATTTTTATAAATTTATATTTTACTCTCACTAAAATATATAGTGTGATACATTCAAATTATTAATATGTCCTTCAAATTTATTTTTATTTTAATCTTTGACTCTAAAGTTTAAAGTCTCTAATATTTCAGAATTCTTAAAATTTATTTCTACTTTGAATTTTATTTGTATTTCAAATACAAATTGTTGATTTCAACTTATAAATAAGAACATCTTTAAAAAATCAAAATAGATATTTTTAAAATCTTTATTTTTTTTTTAATTTATGACCTTGAATTAGAAGAGAAAAATGCTAAATTTGTTTTAAATTAAAAAGAAAATTATATTATATTTAAAATAAATCAATATGAAAGTCATTTGATTTGCAAATGAATTTTTTAAGAAATCTTAATATTATTTATTACATATTAAATATGAATTCATTTAAAATTTATAATATTGTTAATTTGTAATTCATTTACAATTTCTGTAATTTTTATAGAATTTAATTTAAATACAATTTAAATTATAAAATTAATTATATAGACTTTTAAATAAAAATTTTATAAATTTTTTTTAATATTAAAGTGACCCAATTAAATAAAATTTTTGGCTCTACCACTTACTTGGTTCATGGTGGTGGAATTAAGGAGGAGCTTTTGTCTTCTTGGTGTGTCTTGGTAGTTTTTGCTTTTTAGTTTTAATTTTGATGTAAAAAAAAAAGATTGTTATGAAAAATAAATAAAATAAAAATAAGAATAAGAACAAAAATAAAAATGTAGAAGAAGGAGTTTTCTATTATTTTTTTGGTGTGTATTATAAAGTAATATGAACTCCTATTTATAAGGTTCATCTTCATCATAGGTTACAATATATAAACCCACTATAAATTACAACATAAATGGTGTAATAAAATTAAACTTAAATATAAAAACTTATGAGTAGTGGAATAGATGAATGGACATCCATATTTATCTATATATTTATAACACTCCCTTTGGATATCCATCTTTATAAAGAATATGTTTTATTAAAACCTTACTAGTAAAAACCAAGTGGGAAAAAAAATTAGTGAAGGAAAAAAAGTACAATATTTTCGTATTACAAATAGTACACTGTCTCATTAAAAATCTTACCAGGAAAATCCAATGGAACAAAATCTTTGATTAAGGAAAAAAAAGTACAGTGCTAATCTCCCTCTATTTTCAATATTACTGAAAATTTTTAAGACATCACATTTTAATACTGTTAACTAATTTCTTAAATGTTGCAGTAAATAATACCTTAGTGAACAAATCTGTTAGATTGTCACTTGAACGAATTTATTGAACACTAATTTCACCATTATTTTGTAATATATTAGTGCGCCAATTGCATAAAATATGATACTTCATGATCAAAAATTTATTCATTATCTTCTATAACTGAAAATAGTCTTTATTCATATTAAGTGACCAAACAAACATTGAACTATTAAATAAATGTGTTTTGTATATAAAATTATAAATGAACTTTTTGTGTATAAGTTAACTGATAAATAAAAATTTCTTTTGTCAAATGTTTAATTTGTAATTGATACATAATTTTATTTTTCCTAAATCTTTTATTTCAAATTCCTTTTTCAAATAGTTTACTGCTTTTGAAAATTTTTCAGAAGTTTCAATAATATTCAAATCATCAACATATATAGCGATTATGACAAACTCAGATCGTGACTTCTTTATAAAAACACATGGACAAATAGGATTATTTTTATAACATTCTTTTAACAAGTATTCACTAAGACAATTATATCATATACCTTCGGATTGTTTTAATCCATACAAAAATTTTTGTAATTTAATTGAATAAATTTCTCATGAACTTGAATTATATTTTTCTGACATTTTAAATCTTTCAAGGATTTTCATATAAATATCATTATTAAGTGAGTCATACAGGGATTTTCATATAAATATCATTATCAAGTGAGCTATACAGATAAGCTGTGCCTACATCTATTAGGTGCATATCAAGTCTTTCATGAACTGCTAGACTAATAAGATATCAAAATGTTATTGCATCCACTAAAGAAGAGTATATCTCTTCATAATCGATTCCAGATCTTTGCGAAAAACTTTATGCAACAAGTCTTGCTTTATATCTCACAACTTCATTTTTCTTATTTTTTTTTTGTACAAATACCTATTTGTATCCTATTGGTTTCACACCTTTAAGTGTTTGGACTACTGGTCTGAAAATCTTACTTCTTTCAATAGAATTCAATTTTGCTTGTATTGTATCTTTTCATTTTGGCTAATCAATTCTATTTCGACATTCTTGAATAGATCGTGGTTCAAGATCACCATTTTCATTCATAATATTTAATGCTACATTATATATAAAATAATAGTCCACAACCATTTCATGTCGATTCCATTTTTTCAGAACCAACATAATTTATTAATATTTCTTTATTTTTATTAATTTCAGGCACTTTTACTTATTCAGGAAGTGTATCTATGTTAGTATCTGCATTTTCAATAAAATTATATTTATTATTTATTTCTTTTCTCTTTCGAGGATTTTTATCCTTATAACCAATAGTATTTCACGCTTCAATTGTGCTTGAGATTCATTAATATTAATATATTGTCCTTCTGGGACAACAATACAAATTAAAATATTAACAGCTGTTATATGAGATTTTGTTACTAATTTCAGATCAGCAAGTACATCTGACAATTGATTTGCTAATTTTTGCAGATAAATTATTTTCTGAACTTTTTGTTCATATTGTTTTGCTATAGGATTTAGATAATGATAAAATATTTTATGCTATTGTATTTCTCAATTTTTATTATTTCCCCCTAATGTTAGGAATATTATTTTATCAAATGACAATTTGCAAATCGAACAGTAAATATATCACCATTAATGACTCAAAATATTTAATTATTGATAGAGATTTATATCCAACTTATATTTCTAACATCTTTTGATGACTAATTTTAATGCGTTATGGTTTATGATATATACTGCACATTCAAAAAAATTTAGATGAGAAATATATAACTTTTGACCAAAAGGCAATTGATTGATTTAAAAAATTTTCTAGTTCTTCAATGGATTTCTATGTGAATTTTCAATTTGCTTCATTATTTTTAAAGTAAGTTGACATAACTTGTCACGCCAAATAATAAAAATATTTAGATATGTAAACTTCTGATTTACTATAAGATTCTTTTCAATTCCACTAATTTTTGTATAATACAAATCAGAGAAAATAACAGTAAATTTTTCACTATATTTTTCTACCCGAAATAATACTTATAATTTGAAAATATTTTTAAATCCTCTTATTTACTGTCTCAATATAATATCTATTACTGCGAATATCTTTAAAACTTAACAAATTTCTATGAGATTTTGGAGAAAATAATGTATTATATATAATAAATTTTGTTTATCTTGTGATAATATATTGGCTCTTATGGAGCTTTCAATTATTTTTTATTTTATCAGAAATAATTGTCTCACCCATTTTAAAGAATAAAATATTTGACAATTTTAAGAATTGTATGAGTTATTATATTATTCACAATATATATCAGAGTCAATTATCCTTTTTAATATTTTCAAAAAAATATATTTATCACATCAATGTGGGCAATATATATATATATGATTATAGTTAAGATCATCATTATTAGAGATAAAATTTATCTTCATATTTTTTCTCTCTTTTTGCAATGTTCGATAAATATCAATGAGATATTTTATCATACGATAAGTATGTGAATAGTTTTTTTTTTTTTTACCATATCGATAATGTTTATTTTAAAAATTTTATCCATCTTTTTTATTCTTATTTTTGTATAATTTTATCCCACTTCTGGTGGTGATAAGTATTTTTATGATATTTCTTTATTCTTATGAAAAAAATAATTATTATATATTTACTTTTAAATTACCACGTTCACTTTAAAAAAATGAAATAAAATCACTAAAATATATTTCATGAATTTTTCATTAATAACTTGTTATTTAATTCAGTTAAGTATGTCCACCTTTTTCTATTCTTATTTTTGTATAATTTTATCCCACTTCTAGTGATGATAAGTATTTTTATGATATTTCTTTATTTTTATGAAAAAAATAATTATTATATATTTACCTTTAAATGACCACATTCAATTCAAAAAATAAGATAAAATCACTAGAATAAATTTCATTAATTTTTCATTAACAACTTGTTATTTTATTCAGTTAAGTATGTTTGCATTCATTTCAGGGAATGTGATTAAACCAAAAAATATGAAATTAATTCATAATATTTTTATAATTTTTTTTATCGATATTGCTACTAATGAGCATATTCAATATATATAAAATATTAATATATTATTATTTGTAAATATTCCCCACACATTAATAGTTAATTTTAATAAAAAAATAATATATTTAAAATAAAAAAAATAACTTAGCAATATTAAAAAATAAATTCACTATAATTATCAATACATGATTAAATTAAAAAAATTATAATAATTATTCTATTTTTTTCACTTATACTTTTATAAGATAATAAATATAAATCATTTCTTTTTATTTCAAATTATATTTTAACAAATATAAAATATTATAATATATATAAAAATAAATATCAAAATTAGAGTAAAATTTTTTTTATGTAAAATGTAGATTGAAAAATAAGATGATAATATATAAAAATAGAATGTACTTACTCAAATATCTGAATTAAAATATTATCAAGAGAAAAAAATTTCAAACCTCAAATACTTAAATAAAAATGTTATCAAGAGAAATAATTTTTAAACCTTTTGAATAAGAAAACTATCAAATGTGTTATGAAAAATAAAATTGGATAGTATAAGAATAAAAAAATTTCGATAGACCCATTAATAAAAAACACACTAAAACATATAAACATAATATTATTATCAATAAAAAATAACGAGACATGAATTATAAATATAAAGACAATCACAATATAATAATTTTCTATAAGAATAATAAACTAATATATTTTAGTATATTTTCATAAATATAAATAATTTATTAAAATAGTGAAATAAATAAGATGTATAAAATTAACATTTTGAGAGTAGATAAACTTACTTATATTTAATTGCTTAAAAATAAAGAATCGTACTGATAACGTGTTATGAAAAATAAATAGAATAAAAATAAAAATAAGAATAAAAATAAAAAAAATAATAAGAATGTAGAAAAAAGAATTTTTTATTGTCTTTTTAATGTGTATTACAAAATAATATAAATTTTTATTTATAAAATTTATTTCCATCGTAAGTTATAATATATAAATTTATCATAAATTATAATATAAATGATGTAATAAAATTAAATTTAAATATAAAATTTTATGAGTAGTGAGATAGATGATTCATCTTAATTTATCTATTTATAACAAAAGTTTTGATGTGCAAAATTTTTTACTATTTTATAATTTATATCAACTAATTAATTTTATTATCCAATTTTTTTTTTTCTCTAACCAATATCTTGATGACATGCGTAAGAAAATCCATAATTTATGAAGAATAATGACAATCCTAGGGATGGGATTTTTGTCGATCAATGTCCAAAGATAGCAAAATCACACAAGAATCATAAGTTCATAACACCTGCCCCTGCCGGAATAAGCCTATATAGTAGCTGGAGAGAGAAGAAAGATAAAGAACGAAACTTGATATGGCTACAGATGCAGTGAGCAAGAATAATGGCCATGAATGTTGCCCCAAAGGACCAGGCTATGCTACCCCAATTGAGGCCATGTCTGGTCCCAGAGAGTCTCTTATTTATGTCACCTGTGTCTATACTGGTATTTAAAGTTTTGTTTTTTAAATTTCAGATCATGATCGCTCCATTATGGTTTGGATTTATAGGCACGTTAAAGATTTTTTTTTTTCTATGTCGTTATTTGTGTTTGATTTGTTTTGTATGATTGATTTTATTGTTTCACTTTCTCAGAATTTCTGTTTCTTTGGTGTGTTGGGATTTCCTTGTAGGATTGAAAATGGGTTTTATTCGAACATCAATGAGAATTATCTGAATGCAGATCTTTAGTCTTTATATACCAAACTTTTTTTTTTCTGTGGATTCTTAACTTTTAGGGTGAATTTTTTCCATCAAGTTTAATTTTTCATATATTTTCTGACCTAATTGGGGCATCTGATAGAAGATTCATTTTTTATTGTGATAAGTCTAATAAATTCATAAAGAAGCCGTTGGGTGGGTAAGTGGTTCAATAGTTGGGTGACTAAGCAGGAGATCAATGGATCAGATTTAGGAGATCAATGGATCAGATTCAAACCCCAGTACTCCAATTCGGCCTTTAGTATTTCCAACGTACTAAACAAGTGAACAAAAAGGGAAAAAAATGGAATTCATAAACAAGCTATATCATAAACAAATTTGCAGAATATCATTAAACATGGACAACTCACTTTTTTTTTTTTTTTCCTTTTTTCCTTGGCTACAAATTTAGCCACATTGAAACGTTTCCATTAAAACATTCACCCATGCAAGACTCTATTAAACTTAAAGATGGGCTTTAAACGTGTGATTTGCCCAATGTCTCTATATTCCTACTACCTGCTACCAGCTATTCATCTGCTTGTCAGCCTGTGTGCCTTGTCAACGCACTCTGTATTGCAAACACCCAAATACTAGATTTGATATGCTTTTGTCAGTTGGTATTTTTTTTTTTTTTGTTCATTAGTAGTATTTGTTCGACCTTCCCTTTTCTTATATTTACACAGATAGCAGCAGTGAATTCTAGTGTTTGGTCCCACATGAATATGAGTAGAGTGGAGAGAGAACACTATTGGTCTACCTTTCCCTTAAGGAAACTTGATTTCTGGTTTTGGCCACTTTGTTGTGAACATTTGGGTATATGATGATGATGATGATATGTCCTATCAATGATGCTCCTTTATTCATCTCGAAACTCCATTTGTCGATCTCATATATATTCATTTATGTTCTTTGCTTATATCTTTTAAGTTATTTATCTGATCATTTGCAACTAGAAGAATTTAATTGGTTTTGTTCTCTGTCTGTTCAGGAACGGGAATAGAGAAGCCTGATTATCTAGCGACAGTGGATGTAGATCCACACTCTCCTACTTATTCAAAAGTCATCAGTAGGCTCCCTGTTCCATATGTAGGAGATGAACTGCATCATTCAGGGTGGAATTCTTGCAGCTCCTGCCATGGAGATCCATCTGCAACCCGGCGATTTCTAATCCTTCCTTCATTGATGTAAGAGAATGCAATTCATTTTTTCTCCTAAATTATTGTGTGGATAAAAGTCTGGAGATGAACTAGATGAAGTACCAAAATAAATAAATAATCAAACCTTGCAAAAAGAACAGGACTACGAAAAATAAATGAAGACGACTTGGACATGATAGTGCTACAAGAAATGATCAGTCAAAAGTTATTTTATGCCCTGATAAGTTGGAAGCTTGAATTTTTACTGCCTTGTTGCATACAAATTTTGTTAATTTTAATGAATGAACTCAAACCTAATATTCATAATCCTCTTAAAGTACTGGTTTTAGATTCAAGATAGCAGCTTCAAATTCGTACATTCCTCTTTGATAATTCTAGTCAGGTTACACCTAAAGAGAAACCAAAAATTTCCATTTTTTTTGCTGACCTGCATAAACCACCAAAGCATGAACTGAATAATGCACAAGCATAAAAAACTGAAAGCCAGTTATAAATTTCTATTCAATTTACTGGTGCTGTATTGCTATTGATTGATAATAGTCATCTCTTTTCATTCTGCAATGTTTTGTTATCTTGAAATCCATAATTTTTCAGATCTGGTCGTATCTATGTGGTTGACACCCAAAAAGATCCAAAGGCTCCATCCTTGCACAAAGTTGTGGAGCCAACAGATATTGTGCAAAAGACAGGATTAGCCTATCCACACACATCCCATTGTCTTGCCTCTGGAGATATAATGGTCTCATGCCTTGGAGATAAAGATGGAAATGCAAAGGGCAATGGTTTTCTTCTCCTTGACTCAGAGTTCAGTGTGAAAGGAAGGTACATCTTTGTCCTCACTTTCTTAACATATTAGCATGGATTAATATAACACTTCAGATCGTCATTAATTCTCTGTTTGGTTTCTCTCTCTTATTTCATTCAACAAATTTGTTATTGTTAAATAGTTCAAACTTGTTCAAACACATATAGCATGATCAATTCAATTGTTTGCACGAATGAAATTAGTAAGGAATTTTATTGCAAATGTGATTTGTGTAATCTTTTGGCTACATCAGGTGGGAGAAACCAGGGCATAGTCCACTGTATGGTTATGATTTCTGGTATCAACCCCGGCACAACACCATGATCAGCTCATCATGGGGAGCACCTGCAGCCTTCACTAAAGGATTTAATCTGCAGCATGTGTCAGATGGTCTTTATGGGAGGCATCTGCATGTCTATAGCTGGCCACACGGTGAACTGAAACAGACACTGGATCTTGGCAATACAGGGCTCTTACCCTTGGAGGTGAGTACTAAAAATACAATTTATGTAACCTTGCTCCCTCTGATTTAGCTATGGCCAACGTTTCTTTGTTTATTATGTGAGTGTGTATTCACTTGTGCACATGCACATGCTCACATATTCATATTCTTTCTTCATTGCTACAAACATTCATGAAGCTTCAAATCTCTGAATTATCAAAGTTTCACTTGCTTGCAGATAAGGTTCCTGCATGATCCTTCTAAAGATACAGGGTTTGTTGGATGTGCTTTGACAAGTAACATGGTGCGATTTTTCAAGACCCCAGATGGATCTTGGAGCCATGAGGTATGTGATAGACATTGTATATGCTAAAACATGGTAACACTGTGATTTGTTGTGTTCTGTTGACCTTATTGTTCATAATACCAAATGTTTCCTGATTCAATTTTGCAGCTGGCAATATCAGTGAAACCATTGAAGGTGAAAAACTGGATTCTCCCAGAAATGCCAGGGCTTATAACTGATTTTCTGCTTTCTCTTGATGATCGGTTTCTGTACTTTGTCAATTGGCTTCACGGAGATATCAGACAGTACAACATTGAGGACATTAGAAATCCCATCTTAACGGGCCAAGTTTGGGTGGGGGCCTTGATCCAGAAAGGAAGCCCTATAGTGGTTGAGACAGAAGATGGCAATACTTGGCAGGCTGATGTTCCCGAGATTAAGGTTTGTATGCTATCCATTGTAATTCCAGAGAATTTACGTCCTACCTAATTATACCAAAGAACTGTAGTGTCTGTTAGAGTTTTTACTCCAATTAGAGCATCTTCATTAGTGCCCTTTATTTTATAGAAGATCTTTTACATAAATAAAGAGCATCCTAATCAATTTTTAAAAATGAAGAATGTAAACTTTTTTTTTAAAGTTCAATGGACTCTTTAAATTTTAGTTTTTCATTTTCTTTTTTCCATGAGTGTTATTGATTTTAATTTTTTTTCCCTCCTTTTCATTTTACAATATTTCCTCTTTTTATTTTATTAGAGAACTAATAAATAACATGATTAGAAAGTTGTAAAATTTAAAATAAAGAGTGAAGAGAGTCAAATTCACTTTTTATTTAAATTTTAATAAAGAGTTCATTGAAACCTTATTTTCTTGTATTGACTTTTTATTATAGAGAGTTTTGGGCATATAAAGAGCCCATTTGAGATACTCTTACACTTCATAATGCTTCAAAAAAGTACTTTGGTTTTAGATGGATTTTCGTTTTCTTATGTCATTACTTTGAATTTGGCCTATAACTAATTGATTGGGTAGGTAATGCTTGGAATACTTCTGGCCTAAAAATATGATGCTAGAGCTGCATTATGTAGCCTAAGGTTCCACATTTCAGAATGAAAACTTCCAAACCAAAAAAATCTTCATCTGCCTTTTAGGCAGAATTTTTCTTGTCAAAGGGTGAAAAATTTATGTAGGTCTCTGTTGTTTGCATGCAATATTCATAGGGCAGCATCATGTTGTAGAAACTAGAAACTGCATACATTTATCCCTTGTATTAAATATGCTCATGGGAGAGGTAAGTGTCTGCTAATTAGTTGGCACTCAAAACAAATTGTGTTCTACTGATTTCCAGTTTATGATGGTGATTTGTATTTATAGAAACGATTTCCTTATTTACCATTATACCTGTTAGAGGCAAAATTTTATTTTATTTTATTTTCCTAGAGATTGATGAGCTCCATATTTTTCGATTCAGGGTAATCGATTAAGAGGAGGACCTCAGATGATCCAGCTAAGTTTGGATGGGAAGCGACTTTATGTTACTAACTCACTCTTCAGTACTTGGGATCGTCAGTTCTATCCAGAACTCGTGGAGAAAGGATCCCATATGTTACAGATTGATGTTGACACTCAGAAAGGCGGTCTCACAATAAACCCTAACTTTTTTGTGGACTTTGCAGCTGAACCTGATGGTCCTTCGCTTGCCCATGAGATGAGGTACCCTGGTGGTGACTGCACTTCTGATATCTGGATTTAAGTATCCAGAATCATTGTGCTAGAGTGGGGTTACCTGAGAACGAATCTTATGAAGATGCAATAAATCAAACTGAATGTGTCAATGCATAGATAACCACATTCTGCGGAATAAACTCGAATGGGGAAACAAGTTATTTTACATGTAAATGCTTATCTAAAAAATAAATGTCGAACAAGAAGCCTTTTTAATTCTCTATATAACTATAATTAACTCAGTAATAGTTGGAGCATGAAAATTTAGATTACAGAGATGCACCTGCATTTATATAGAGGAACTGCTATGATATTTGATTATTCCAAAGTAGAATTGGACATCTCATAATGTTAGGATCTTTGGATAGGTGTGATTGAAATGAATGAAAATGATATCAATTGTAGAAATCCAGACAGGTGAAAGAAAAGCAAAGATCCATCCCTAGGAAAATCTATTACTATTCTCTACGAGGATGGACTTGGGTTTCTGAGACAGAAGAATACTTGTAATAGCAATAAAAGAACATTGCACTTACCAGAAAAAACATAGCCGCTCCACTGAAAATCCAAGCCATGTTCTCAGTAGGAATAAGCCATCTTCCCATCAGTGCTATTCCATTACCCACAAATCCAAAACCAATGTTAACTATTAGGGGCAATCTTTGCTCTTCAGGTCTCTGTGCTTCCTCTTCTTGTCTTTGGCTTGAACCTCGCCATCTTCTACATTGAACATATACAGCATACACGAAGAAAAATGCGAATCCGAGCAATAGGTAAGCAAACCTAGCTAAAAAATTCCAGTTGGTGCTATCATTTTTTAATATAAGTGCAGACATAAGGAGGAAGTAATTCCAATAGGCAGATTCATAGGATTTGCTCATTTGTAAGTAATAAGTTTGGGTAACAAGGTAAAGGCAAGTTAATGAGATTAAAGTTACAAGCATTGTCAAATCATGGCAGAGAAAGATTTCACATATCAACATCATTGAATGACAATAGGAAATTATAGAGGTAAACAAGGAAATTTGGGAGACATAAAAATTTTGAGTAATTTGTTTTGTCATCTTGGAAAGGAAAGGAAAGGAAAAGAAAATAGAGATGTGATTGTAATATTCTATGCAGAAATGATGAAGAACCGATACAATTGGTTGACCAGAGAAATAGATACAGTTTAAGGATTTGGTGTTATTTGGTTGTGAATGAAAATGATGTGAGTGGATGCACACCATTGGTGATAATTAACATTTAAATCTCTATGGTTGTAATTAGTGATTAGATTAGGGTCAAACTTTTGAGTTCACTCTAGGATTTATTGAAGTCAAATGAAGGATAACAAATAAGGAAACCCCTCCTTAACATGACTCACATGATGGGCTAAGATAGTCTTCTCCTAGTAATAAAATAAGACTTGCAAAAGTCTTTGCAAGATTATATGTTCATGTTCAATGTAATGTCAATGCTAAAACAAATTGCATATAATGTCCTTATTTTATTGCAATAAATTTTTAACTTTGCTAATTGATTAATTGTGTTAATTTAAATTTATAAAATTAAAAATTCAATTAATTCTTATTGAAATTTAAATATAAAATTAATAGTATAGTATAATAAGTTTTAAAATAAATTTTATTTTTACCCTTTAAATTAATATGAAATTATTATTATTTTCATTTTAATTTTAAAGTAAAATTGTAACTAAATTTTTAAATTATGGTAAAAGACATAAAATAGAAGAGGGTATGTTTGCAAAAACATACAAAATTTAGAGTAAATTTATCTATTAAGCCATATTATTATTATTATTATTATTATTATTATTAATGATATAGAAAACTAAAACTTTGTGCATTTTGTAATTTTGTCCAAAATTTTTAATTTTATCCATTTTGTCCCAATTTCAAATTTAATTGCAATTTTATTCAAGTAGAAGAAATACATTAAAATTCAAACTAAAAATAAAAATAAAAATTATATTCTTAATTAAAATAAAATACTATACTTCTTTTTCTCTTTTTTAATCTCTCTGTACACACATCATCTCTTCATCAACTGCATAGTATTTTATGTCAATAACAACTGTCTCCGAAATTGTGAATACAATGGTATGATTCTCATGATTGCATGTTATATTATAAAATTTTGTGTGTTACTAAATCACCAAACCATTTGTGTGACGTAACCGTCAAAACAATCTAAATTTGAAATAAAATATTATTTAATTTTTAAAATTTAATAAATTAATATTTAAATACCTATAATTTTAAAAAATAACTTTTGAGCTTTTTACGTTTAACTTTATTACAATAATTAATTTTTTCATCTATTTGGCAGTTTAATATCGTTAAAAATATAAAAATACCTCTCATTTTTTATCAATTTTTTTTATGTCATTTTATTAAAACTTATTTCAATTTTTTTTTTTATTTTTCTTTATAATCCAACCCTTATTTCTTCATATAATTTCACTAATCATAATACCCACACATAAATTTTATTTTTTTTAATTTCAAAAAATTTAAAATTTACATAATTAATTAATTTATTAATTAACCACGAAAAAAAAAGAAAAATATTATAGAATAAAAAAAATAAGAAAATATCTAAATGTAAACTTTTTATAAAGGAAAATGAAATGAAATGAAAGAAAATAAAGGAAAAAAAATAAAGAGGTTGGAGATGATAATATTTTGGAAAAATAATTTTTTTAATTTTTTTTAAAATTTTTTAATAAAAATTTTTATAAAAAAAACGACGAAATGATTAATTATTATGCCGAAATGAAATCTCAAGAATTTAATAATTATTTTTTAAAAATATAAAAATTTAAATATTAATTTCATTAAGAAGTAAATAATATTTCATCCTAAATTTATTGTGAGGTCGTGTGTTTGAACCTCAATAACGTTATTTCTTTATCCTTTTTAATTTTTTTTCCCCATTTACTGATTAGCTCTTTTTTTTTTCCGCACTTACGATTATAAGGTCGTGTGTTCAAACCTCAACAACGTTATTTCTTTTTTCTTTTTTTTTTTTTTCCCATTTACTGATAAGCTCTTTTTTTTTTTTCCTACTTACTGATAAGCTCCTTTTGCTTTTTGTTCTTTTTTTTTTTCTTTTAAAAAAGGTATTAATATGTTTACGAGATATATCAAAATTATCAAATTAATGTCTTTTCTTTTAAAAAACGTAAATATAACTCTGAAATCTTAAAAAATAAAACAGGACGTTCCTTCTATTATCTCCTCTAGCACAGTTATATTTTTATATTTTTATTTTTATAAATAAATTTAAATCTTTAAAAATTTATAAAATATTTATTTTATATTTAAAAATTATAAATAAATAGCCAATAGAATTTTGATAAAATATATTTTGATATATTAAAAATTAAAAAATAATTTAATTTCAATTTAATAAAAATTATTTAAATATAAATTTAATTTTAAAAAATTCTTAAAAATTATTATTTAATTACCAAATTGTAAAAACTATTTTTCCTATATATAACTTCATCAAATATAAACTTACTTAATTATCTATATATTTCCTAATCTAAATTAATTATTAATTTAATTAATTATATTTTCTTACTCACTTATTAATAATTTAATTATTCTTAAATATTTATAATACTTCAAATAATTTTATTAAATAAAATTTCAATTTAAAATAATTAAATTTAAAATCTTTCACTATTTATATAGTTAAAAGAATAAATAATTAAAAATACTTTATATTAAGATTTATATTAACTGGTTTTAAGTATATTTTGTGTTTTTTATTTAATCTATATCTTTTAAAATATTTTAATACATAATAAAAATTATTTTAAAATATTTTAACACGTGATATAATTATAAATTTTTCATATTTTAATTTTCTATAACTATTTTAATGTATGATAAAAATATTTTAATTATGTCACATGTTAAATAGTTATTTCACATGTTAAATATATATACAAAAGTGAAATATTATATTTTAAAAATAATTAAATTATTAATAAGTGAGTAAAAAAATATAATTAATTAAGTTAATAATTAATTTGAAATATATATATATATATATATATATATATATATATATATATATATATATATATATAATTAAGTTTATATTTAGTGAAGTTATATGTGAGAATAATAATTTTTAACAATTTGGTAAATAAATAATAATTTATAAGAATTTTTGAAATTAAATTTATATTTAAATAATTTATACTAAATTAAAAATAAATTATTTTTATTTTTTAACATGTCAAAATGAAGTATTTTTTATAAGAATTTTATTGACTATTTATTTATAATTTTTAAATTTAAAATAAATATTTTATAAATTTTAAAAATTTAAATTTATTTATAAAAAATAAAAAATAATAAAAATAACGTTGTTAGAGAGGATTACGGAAAGGGACGTTCTATTTCATATTTTGAGGCTTTAGTGTTATATTTGTCCATTCGAAAAAAAAAAAAGATGTCAATTTAATATTTTTATTATAATTTAAGAATATATTAAAATATTTTTCCATTTTTTTTTCTTTTTATTGTCAAATAAGGACGTGAGAACTGATCAGTTTACCACCAAACTCACTTACTAATAAGCTCCTTTTAAACAAATCTTGATCAAAAGATCTCAAATTCAAAGACGATGTTGGTTTTGTTGGATCTGAATGAATCTCTAGCACAAGCATATTGGATTCCTCAGCTACTTTCATCTTTCGGCCATCGTTGGGGTCGCCATTCATGGGTGAGGAAGTGTCTAGGGTCGTGGGTCCATTGCTTTTTTTTTGCATACCCACTATATCACACCTTAAAATAAAAAATTAACGATCTTAGATTAAGAGTAGGCTTAAGGCCACTATAAACCTATAGAACCCAAACCTGATCATCAATCATCAATAATATTCTATAATCATATAATATATTTTAATATATAAATAATCCATCAATATAATATCATTTCTTCCTTATCGATTAAAAGACAAAATACCATCATCAATAAAAAATAAGGATTACTAATAAGTTTAATCATATCTCAATCTAATACAATTCAATCTACAGAGCCACTATGATTAGTATTCTAAAATAATACGAAATATCAAATGATTACCGAATCTGTCACGACCCAACCTAGAAGCTGCGACGGTCTTAGGATACGGGTGTTACCTAAGCCACCAGTACCATGAAGAACCCAATTATCTATATGATATGGCAAACATTACATAAAATCAGCTCAAATATAGCTTATAATTCTACTGAAATTTTGACAGCATATCCTCTAAAATATGACTATATCCCGCTGTAAAACAAGTAAATAACACTTCTAATATATATCTTTATCATCAATTTCCATTTTAACCTCCAATATCAACTCAACTTTTATATATATATATATATATATATATATCAAACTATATGCATTCATAGTATAATTTATAAGCAAAACTATAGGAAATACAACCACACACATAAATGTCCCTATTTGATTTACAGTACCATGAAATCTCTAATACTGTACAAATATTTACATATACTTTTAGGAGCCGAGTATTATATGTTACAAGTAGCACAATTCCAAGGCGAGGATAGAAGGTGCCAATGAAATTCGTATCTCACTGCGATCCTGAAAAACAATAACAACTACGAGAGTGAGTATAAAAATACTCAGTGAATATATATATATATAT
>CANXYC011479637.1:0-15623 GCA_948193065.1 Aleurites moluccanus
TCATTTTGAACACGTTTAGAAAAGATTTTAAATTCTTTAAAACTTTCATCTTTATGAGCTAGGAATAGAACCCAAGTGAATCTAGAGTAATCATCAACAATAACAAATGCATATTTTTTACCCCCCAAACTTGAGGTTGAACATGGTCCGAAAAGATCCATATGCAAAAGTTCAAGGGGTCTAGATGAAGAAATTTAGTTCTTGGCCTTAAAAGAACTTTTGATTTGTTTTCCAATTTGACATGCATCACAAAGTTTATCCTTTTGGAATTTGATCTTTGGGAGTCCTATAACTAGGTCATGGTTCATGAGGTTCTCTATATGCTCTATGCCAACATGTCCTAATCTTCTATGCCATAGCCAAGAGTCATTATGAAGAGAAATCATGCAATTTTCATTCTCATACAACTCATTCAAATCAATTATGTATACATTGCCAATTCTATGACAAACAAACAAAATTTTCTTATCCTTTAAACTTTTAACATATCATTTCTTAGAGGAAAAGATAATTTTGTTTTCCATGTCACACAATTGACTGACACTTAACAAGATTGTGCTTGAGTCCATCAACAATAAGTACATGATCAAGAGAGGGTTTATTTGACTTACCAACTTGACCAAATCCAATGATTTTACCTTTGCTATTATCACAAAAAGTTACCTTGCCTCCCGATTTATCTTCAATATTGGAGAGCAAGCTAGCTTTTCCGGTCATGTGTCTTGAGCATCCACTATCTAAGTACCAAAAGTCTTTGATCTTGGTAGATTTCAAGTACACCTCACTAGAAGAAGTATCCTCATTAATTTCCATAAACCATAGATTTGCAACTTCTTCCTTGGTTTCTTCATTATCATCTGAGTCACTCGAGTCATCCTAAGTTGCTGCTAGGGCTTTCTTCTTAAAATTCATTTTATTCTTCAGCTTGGGACATTCAAACTTGATATGCCCGACTTTATCACACTCATAACATTTGACTTGATTGCTTCTTGGCTTCTCTTGACGATCATATTTCTCATAGGGCTTCTTGATCTTCTTCTTTCTAAGAATAAGATTTCTTATTCTTTTTATAAGAAAAGCCATTTCTTCCTCATCATCCTCTATGTCACTTTCTTTTGATGTAGATTTTTTTGAAGCAATGAGAGCAAATCCTTTATTTTTCTCTTCTGCTTTTTCATCAATTTTCTCTTGAGATAAGGTGATCTCATGAGTTAGAAGCTTACCCAATATATTATAGGTTGGGAGAGAGCTTAGGTCGTTTGCTTCTTCGATTGAGGCTACTCTTGCCTCCCAATCCTTCTTAGGAAGAACCCTTAATATTTTGCAGTTTTTATCTTCTACAGAGTAAGACTTTCCCTATTTTCTCATTCCATTAACAATAACCATAAGACGGTTATACATTTCTGAAATTTTTTCATTAGGTAGCATTTTAAACAATTCATACTCATGAGTGAAAAGTTGAATCTTTTTACCTTTGACTTGACTTGTCCCTTCATGAGTGGTTTGAAGAGTATCCCAGATTTGTTTTGCTGAAATGCAATGAGATATCTTGCCATACTTCTCTCTACTAAGAGCACAATAGAGAGTATTCATTGCTTTGCGATTTCTTCCGTTTTCTTTCTTTTCGGCGGTGGTCCATTTACTTTTTGGCTTTTTGACTTGGATACTATCTATAATTATAGTAGGAACTCCATGCCCTTCTTTTATTACATCCCATAAGTCGTTTCCATCGCTATCCATGAAGATTTCCATCCTATTTTTCCAATAGGGATAGTCGATGCCATCGAAGAATGGTGGTCTCACTGTTGACCCTCCTTCAAGAATGGTTGATGCTTGTGTTGCCATTGCTCTTTGCTCCAAGATGATTAAATCTTTTTAGAAAAAGTGGAGACAAGCTCTGATACCAATTGTTAGTCCCTTTGGCAACCAAGAGGGGGTGAATTGGTTGTCTTTTAAAAATAATAACCAATTAAAAATTTGATGAAGGAAGAGAAGAAGAAAAATCAACACAAAGAGTTATAGTGGTTCGGCCAAAACGAGCCTACGTCCACTCCTCAAGATCACACTTGAGTATTTCACTATCTTTGATCCTTTTACAGGTTAAAGATCAAACCTAAATGTTTTGATTCACACTTTAACCTTTTACAAAGTGTTTTTCTCAAACTTACACACAACCCAATAGATTTACAAGAGATAAGATGAAATAATATCCCTTTTTACCACACTCTCTTATAAACAAAGATTTTCAACAACTTTGAAGATTTACAATAAATTTAAGTAAAAACTGATTTTTGCACAATAAATATGAATGATCTTGCAATAAATAATTATGAACTTGTTCTAAGGTTGTTCTCTTGTCATTTAATACAAACCAACTCATATTTATAATCTTGGGTGAAGAAAGAGTCGTTTATACTCAAATTCCCACAATAAATGCACCTGAATTTTCGCTCAAACGGCTATTTTACAGGTGAGTCGCACCCGGATCATAACCGTCCCCCCTGTGACTAGCTTCTTCACTTTTTGGCTCAAAGAAGAATGAATTTGAATTTATCCGAGTCGCGCCCGCGACTCATTGCGAGATCTAGCATTCAAACTAGGTTGAGCTTGGACAATTCTACGAATTTATCTGGTCGCACCCGCGACGGTACAATGTCGCGCCCAAGAATAGCTTTGTCACACTCGCGACTTGGATTAGTCGCACCCTCGACTTTCTTGTGTCGCGCCTGCTACTGGAGGGACTCTATTTTCCTGAAAGTTACTGGGTGTTTTTAGAAATCTCAAAATCAATTTCGCGCCCGTGACCTGAAGCTTTTCAAGACTATGACTGATTCTGTCGCACCTGTGACCAAGCTTGTGTCTATTGTTGCGCCCGCGATTTCAAGTAGTCGCGCCCGTGACTAAGCAGCATTCTGCAATACTTTTAGAGAAATTATTGGAATTCTTGCACATAATCAGACAAACTCATTAGTCCATTGATTTGGTGTTTGTAACCATCAAAATAAAAATGAAGAAAACCTTAAAATCTAACAATAACTTAAAATGGAGAAAAGCGATGGATGATGAAATTGATGCCATTGAAAGAAATGATACTTGGGAGCTATACAATCTTCCAAATGAATACAAAATCATGGGTATAAAGTGGGTCTTCAAAACAAAGTTGAAAGAGAATGGTGAAGTTGACAAGTATAAGGCATGCTTGATAGCCAAGGGATATAAACATCAATATAAGATTGGCTATACAAAAGTTTTTCTCCGGTTGCAAGATATGACACAATCAAATTGGTGGTTGCATTTGGTGATGTCAAGATCAGAAATGAGCATAAAATTTACATATTAAAAAAAATACCTTTTATGGGTAAATAGCCAAAAAAAAAAAAAAAAAACTAAATTTTAATGATATTTTTAAATTAATCACTAAAGGAAATTTTCTTTCAAATGAATATCTAAAGTTTGATGCGACTGTATATTTATGTTTTCTTTTTTATTTTGTGAATTAAAATAAATATATATGTATAGTATTTGATAAAAACAATATTTATATTAAATACATAAAAATTTTAAAAATTGATTCTTGTAGAGAATATCAAATATAAAAGACATTTAAAAAAAAAAATAATCTTATAGTTCAATTCTTATTAATATTAAGATTTTTTTAGTATAAAATAAATAAAATTAATTAATTAATTAGAATTAGAGGATCAGCACTAGAATTATAATTTTGGAGCAAGTACATCTTCCAATCTAGATAAAGTTTTAAGGTTCGATTCCTTCTCTTCTTATAAATAACAATGAATTAGTCAATTAATCATTTATTAATTTTGTCTAATTTTAAAATATTATCACTGTGCTAGCATATATATATATATAATTTTTGTCCATCTAAAACAATATGTATAATTAAACAAATCAAAAACTAAAGATGCATGTCAGTAGAACACCAAACAAATGAACTTGTAAGAGAAGAAGAACAAAGCTAGAGCCATGATTGCATTTCCTAGATTCAGTTGCTCTTTCTTCTTTAATAATCATTAAGTTTACATGCAATTCATGCAAAAGCCAATAACCCCATTACACTATTCAAGTTTTCTTTTCATTATTATTCCTGCAACTTGATTAATATAAAATTTTAGAAGACTGAGGGGAAATAGATCAAAGTGAGAAGATGTGGTTTTTCCTGCAAAGATGAGAGTTTTGCTTGTAAAGAGGCTTCTATTTGAGAGTTTTGTTCGTAATTAACTCAAGATTAAAATATACAAACATCACACTAAACCGACCCCTGGAAATTGATAATTGTACCGGTAAGTTCGGTACATCATTTTCTTTCAAAATATCAATATGTTTTTAATTCCATCAATAAAAAAAAAATATTTATTAATTATTTTATTAATAAAAATGCTAAAAGAAAATGAAAAGTTATTAATTTTTGACAGATTATTATTAATTATATCTATTATGGAAAAAATATAAAAAATAAAAATCCTCTCAATAAATTTGAAAATAATGAGATAATTACATCAATAACCCTCACCAGATTGCACTGTACGGTGAGGATCATCGATAACCCTCGCAGGCTTCCAGTCAGATTCTTCCTTTATTTGCCTTAGCGCGGCAAAGTGAAGAGCATCACTTTTGACTTGATAAATATGACAGGCCCATGGGTATGAATCTGGTGCTGACCAGATTTTTTGCTCTTCAAATTCTGTTTGCTCTACTAGTGATTCTGCTACACACCATACCGAATTTGGTTCTGGCTCCTCAAAAGCAGCCACTGCGACACATCCAGGAGATACGTATCCATCAGGAGCCCTTGGAAGCCAAATTGACACTCGAGTTTTGTAGTCATCTGAACAATTTCTCCATGCCTGCACAAGTCCCAAATGTTATGCTATAGCAAATATTTGTAATCAAACTCGACAACAAATTATTTTCATAAATTGATTGAAGGCTTCTTACCAAGTCATAACCCACAGGAACAGCAAACGAATTGTCACTGTTACGATAAACAGCTGCAACATTTGGAGGATGGCTGCCAACATGAGCTATATCGCCAATAGAGATGTACCTGGAACAAACATATACATATACTAAGATGATAGGAACATATTGGGCATATAAATATTACCGCGGTGAAAAAACAAGATGCAACTAGATGCTAAAAATAATAAGCTTTCATCACAAATCAGCACTTGATGTATCATGGCCAGCTAAAACTTGAATAGATAATAAAATGTACCCTGATCAAACCAAACATCTAGCTAAATGTCCCTGCTCCTTAGCCTCTTGAACTCTAGTGTAGGTTAAGACTCGACAATCAGCAGTAATGTCAGTACTCAATTCCATTCGATTTCGATCGACTTTTCGTGAAAAAAATTGTTTACCATTTATTTTCATGCATAACCGATCAAGGTGAAAATTATATAAAAATCTTAACTGTCCATTCCAAGATAATAACATCATTCCAAGTTTTGAACGGAGTTGAAATTATTATTAAGCATGCGTCAGCTAACTTTTCTAGTAAAGCCATTTGATTGTCTTAAAAGACCTGTAATCAATCCCACACACACACAAGAGAAATGGGGTTAACAGAGGGAAAATGCCATGGTTGTGTAACCCAGTCTCTGGATCAAATGTACAAATAAATAAAAAACCAAGAGAGCACATGCTATTGATGGTTGTATCCTACATCATAACACATCCAAGTGACTACAAATTAAAGCGTAAAGTTCAGATTATGTGTATGATTTATGGAGATAATGGGATTTACAAGAACAAATAATAACCAGCAGTAATTACCCGTTTGGACAAATGGGTCTCCAAATGCTACATATCCCACCATCCTCAAGAACCTGAAAAACAAATTCATTATTTGCATTAGTGCAATGATATGTGCTAACCAGTTTTAACAGGGTAAAATAAACAAAAACTGAGCATAGCTTGACATATCCAAGGCACCTGCTTCCTACACAATTTGCATCGACCTTTAGATTCCCGCTCACTGCTCCAAATCTTCAAAAAGTTAATAGTGTGTTTAACAAATCTTCCTTCATCAGATGAAGTACTGGGTGAAGAAAGCTCTCTTGACTTGACAATTGCTTTATTATGGGCATGTGGTTCTACCCCATCAACTTCACTCCAAGAAAAATAGACATGTCTTTGACTTGAAGGAACCTATACAAGTAAAAATAGAGAAACCTATCAGAATCACATGCTCAAATAAACTCTATCAGACAACCCAACCAATACTATTATATTTTGTCTAAGATTAAATAGAGATTCATATCCAATTACAACCTTCAGAATTAAGCTTTTTGTGTCAGACTGGTATGCTTTCCACACACGTTGTACAACAGAACATATCCTAAGAGCTTGGGGTTCGCTTCCCTCTGATTCTTCCTCAGCATTGCATTTTATGACTCGGACAAAACTCTCTGATCTCCTGAAGTCCTTCAGATGGAGGAGCAAGTGAGAAGGTTGGCGGCAGCCTGCTTTTGCCAGCTCTAGGGCCATGAGGTCTTCACATGGCACATCCCACATTATCTTGGAAGGTTTCTTGTCCATCTTGTCTGGAGCCAAGCACTAGATTCAAACAGAGAATAAGAATTTCTTTTTTAGAGAAGCATGATCTATAGGAAGGAAAATAAACATAAAAGCAATTCAAAAGCAATCAATTAGAATTTGAGAGATGTCTCTTTTATTAACCTGCAGCAGCATGACTCGTTTGTTGCTCACTAAAACAATCCTTTGGTAAGGCACAACAAAAAATTCTTCAAAATAATCAGACCATGCAAATTTTGAGGGCTCCTTAAATATTTCAGTACAGCCAAAACGTCGACTTGCTTCTGCAAGATAAAGTATCATCTGGATACCAAAAGGAGAAAATTAAGAAACATATCAAGAATTACATTAACATATCAAGAATTACATTCAAAATTTCTTTGTGAAACATTCAACATTTTAAGTTTTGATCATGTTTTTAATAAACTTCATTCCCGACTTGAGATTAATGATTGCAAGAAAGAGTTGCATTATCTCTCCTAATTTATCCAGCATTATAGTAGTTACATTGTGTCTCTATCAGATACAGAGCTTTTGTGTCTCAATAAGATATTAGTTTTTCGTTTTCTCAGGGTTATTAAGATAGAGGTAAGAAAGAATGCATTCAAATATTTCAGTTGAAACTATGCCGATTCATTTGAAAAGCAGAAACATCTAATACCTAAAAATTTCAAGTTTTTGCAAATGCTCAATGACTTTAACCTGGACTTCGAGCCCCTTTGTAGGGGTAAAGAATTACATTCTCTCTTCTAGTTTCTGACACCATAATAACAGGAGAACAAGTTACATTAGTGTCCTTTGATCATATCTCAGTTAATAATGTCCCCCCTCTTTTGAGTTACTAGGATAAAAAGAAAACAATGGGTTCAAATATTTCAGTTGAAACAATTCTAATTCCACTGGGACTTGCCAAATATCTATGATACAAGCAGAGAAACCCAACTCCTAGCAATTTCAACACTAAAAACAGCTCTGAGATGCGCTTATTCGGATCAATTCAAATATTTTGTTCATATTGACAAAAGAACATAATTCTTATGTGCTCTTAGGTAAACTCAAACATATAGGCAGTAGAAAAATGTACCTGCCCAACAGCGTCTCTTTCACTATACTCCCTGAGAATACAATCAGCTCGAATAGCCCGAGGGTTTCTAATTCTCTGGGAGGTGGTCTTGTTATTAAGAACCTCTAAGCATTTGGAACAACTTGCCCCTATTCCATCAACTGTCAGTGAGAAAAAATCTAATGCCCCACTGACTGGTTGTACAACAAATCCTAAGAATGCACGCCCAAGACCATGAGCAAGACCTAAGAGACCATTTTGTCTGGCACTCTCCACTGGTTTTGTCACAACTCCAGATAACCCAAAGGCAACACCTTGTGCCAGAGCTTCTGTTCCTTGAATGATCCCGTCGCCTACCCCAGTTATTCTCCTTGATCCCACCTGCTTTGATGTCAAATTTTTGTTTACAACCTGGATTGTACAAATAACACATCTGGATAAAGTAACTTTAAAAAATTACCTGCTTAGATCGTAGTTGCAGAAACTGTCCATCAGTTGAAAGTTCAGCAAACCCTTTACTAAGAGAAGCCAATGTTGAGCTTGTCATTCCAAGTACATCAACAGAAAATATCAGATGTAAAGGATTATGGATCAGATCTCTCCAAATGCGGTTTTCAATGGCAGGAATAATGGAACTCTGTCGCATGAATCTGTCTCTGTGCATCACCCTTCTCAGATGCACCTAAATCAGAGATACCTGAATGTTACATCTCATCTCCAAGTATTAACATAAGAAACCTTTGAGTTACAACATTAGATGTATTTGTAGAGAAAAGTAAAACAGAGAAATGAACAGCAAAGAAAATAACTAAAAAGCCATCTCCAATTATATTGAATAACTCTCAAATAGACTCTAGACACTGGAAGGCCCACTCTTGAAAGAGCAATCCCATTGAGAAAGGAGCATAGAGAAAAAGACAATTCTTAGCTATTGAAAATATGGGTATTTGTTACCATCCAACTTGTTCAAAAACACAATGAAACAGACACAAATCCAAAGCACTCGAACCATCAAACTACCTTCATTTAAGTTGGAGAAAGTCACCAAAGCATATGGAAATATCAAACTCTCCTTAAAAAGACCAAAAACACAAACAACGCAAGCCACCTCATAGTGTAAAAATGTGTGAGAGGCTCACTATGCTTGAAGTACACGATATGCTAATAAGGAGATGAGACCTTCTTGAGCCACTTTCTACAAAAAGCCATTAGTATTCACCTTGTGAAAAGAGGTGCAGACCAAACAAAAGCCCTTGCTTTGAGCAACACCTTAGCCTTCCAAGTTTTATTAGCAGATTAAAAAGAAGTGCAAAAAGATGGGATAAAAACAATTTTACAAGAAAATTTATGAGAAAGTCCAAAGACCAAATCGTCCCACTTTTCCTAAGTAACAACTAAAGCATTTCCAAAAGAGTCCATAACAAAGGCAATCCTCTTATCTCCTTGTCTAAGGGGGAAAAAAATTGAAAATCCCAAAAGAAAAAGGCCAAAGACCAAAACAAAAAGCTTGGGCACATTTTTTATTGTCCATTTTTTTCAGTTTTATTTTTGTCACCACATACTTTTAACATTGGTACCAAATAAAGCCAATTTAGTGAGAGATTACGATAATAAACATATGGAACTTACACAGCAATTTCCGTCAGAAATTTTTTTAACTTCTTGCAATGATAACAAACACAACCAAATACAATTTTCTTTTCCTTCCAAGTAACTGAACAAACCTGAATTTTGAATGCGTTTCCAACAGCAGATAGAATGGGACTCCATACACCTAGAACCTCATGAGGTCTCTGAGCTGGTGCTGTCTCTAGGGACACCTTCAGCCTTATTTCTGAAACATCTATTAGCCTGGAAAGATAAGAGAGGAATCTCTCTGTAAATTCAAATCTCATAAAGTATCTTTACATATGTAGACTTAAAATTCCAGAGAGAAGATGAATTCTTTCTTAGGGAACAAAAAAGTGTAATTTGCAATCAAATTTAATAAGAAAAACACTAATGAAGGAAACATGAATGTGGCATTTTCCTCGCATAATATCTAATCTTTACTTCATGATTTTTCAAATCTTGAAAGAGACAGCATAACCTGATAAGTCCTTGATGAGCTGGGTACACTCAATTGATGAGCTAGGAAGCTCATCAATTCAATCAAAGCAAGGTGAACAAACAAGTGCAAACAGAATAACACCATCAAAATTTGAGGTAATATATAGACCATAAGAGGATATAAACCATGTTGAACAAGAACAGACAATAAGAACATATTGAAGACTCAGTAGTCAGATTCCAGTAACAATTATGTGAATGTTCCTCACATGATAAAACGCAATGGGTGCTAAAATAGCCAATCAATTTCAACTAGTTTGCCTACGAATAAATATGCATATAATCACCTGTGGGCATGGGAGACTGGGAGAGGTAGAGAAAGGGACTGAATCCACGTAAAGCACTATTCATCTTCTACCAACTAATTTGGTAATCAAAGAACCATATCTCTAACCTAATTTAAAATCCACATAAATGGTGTATATCTAGCTTCTATGCAGCCTTGAGCAGCCAACACCAAAAGATACAATAACAATAAGAATATCAGGATGAAAAACATTGAAATTTTCACAGGCACCACTTGGTTAAAATTTTATACCAAAATGAGTAATAGAATAAATTTTGGTTCATAAATTTAATCACTTTGTATAATCACATAAGCAATAGAAAATTCGAATCTTACTCCACACGTATCTCCGGATCAACTTGTGTCACACTAGAACTTTGCGGGAGACGATCAAGCTGGAGATTGTTGTAGAAATCCACATACGCCCAGATAACAGGTTCATGGATATTAAGCCTCCAAACCTTTTCAGTAACCTACAATGTCAAAATAGATTTCCATAAGGTCATTGATATGTTATGCACTTCTTGTCTCAGAATAATATACATTTCAAAAGAGGTTCTAAAATGGCATTACCCGTATATATACATATGGATAGACTTGGTTACCATCTGTGTGCTCATTGCGTTTAGTAATAGTCATCTTAAAAACTGGATGATGCAAATCAGTGGTCTGCTCAGGCACCAACAGCACTGGCATCAAGGTTAATGGAAGTTGATTATCAAGCTGCAAGTAACCCAATATGAGCTTGAACCTGGCACAACATAAGCAAACACTCAACTCCTGAACTTGAAGCATCAGTTTCAATAAAATAAGATTCAAAGGAAATAAAGATGAAATATATCAACAAGATGACAACATCAAAGAATATGTTGTTTAGTGGATAAATATTGCAATCACTGAGATGTAGAATATACTTTTAGCAGGAAGTTGAAAGTAATGCAGAGACATTTCTAGCCTTACCCCTCTACATTTCATAGATGGTTTCATTTAAGGAAAAAATTAACATAAATATAGCAGATCATAAGGAGCCATACCTGCTTGTTCTTCCACCATCATAGCCACTTGAGTATGATACAAAAACTCTTTCCAAGTACAAGTAAGAGAGCTCTTTTGGTCTTTGATCCACAACAGAAATGCCAACCACTCCCAGCTCGACTATAAGCTCTATAGGTGTGGTGTCATTTTGCAACTCACTTTGCTTGTGAGAATATCCCCAATAGCCAGCAGGTGTCAGAGAAGTGCTTTCTCCATGCAAAGTTGAAGCTCTGTTATCTGTAAACCTTGCAACCTTGATTTCTCCCATTTCTGTGACATGGACCTGCAATCCCATGTCACTGTCCTCCGCACAAGAGATCCCAGTCCTTTCCAAATCAAATTTGTAAACATCAATTCTACCATCACTATCAATCTTGCAATCAATGAATTTCTGGCCATATGGATCTTCCCAAGAAAAGTTTATTGTAGATAGAGGTTCCAATACAATCCATGCATCATCACCAAATCCTGACTGGCGGATGCTTATCGTCTTTCTAATTGTTCTATTCTCTATCCTGTTTAGAAAAGGTTGACAGGTTAGTCACACTGTGTAAAGGTGAAGTGTACTAGTATTTACAGATGGGCAATGACTACCTGATTGGACCATCAGTTGGCCCAAGGCGGAACACAACTATAAAGCGTGATCCTTCTTCAAAGCCCCTTACCTCTGTCCTCAAAATTTTTCGAGTACTGTTTGATCTCCTCAAAACTAGAAAGAAGGTATCCTCTTTTGTAATTTGGACAGGGTATGACCATTCTGTCTCTTCTAACTGAACCTGAAAAATTATAATGGAAAAGAAAAAACTAACTTGAGCAAAAAATAAAGAGAGTAATATACCAACTGCACCATCATTAATAGAATTTCAAACTTCATGGCACCTGGCTGGGAATTGTGCATTCTTTGTTGGGAAGGAAAGCTAAACTATTAATGCTCTGTCATCATTGCGGTGTTTTTTTCTTTTGTTCATCAAGTAGGTAAATCAACTGATTTTTATTTTTATTTTTTTTTTGTAAAATAAGAGACCACGTTTTCATGATGCTGCTATTGGATTTTCCCATATACAATAATGAGACTTTTATTTTTATTTTTATTTTTTTAATGTCTTTGTTTATTGGCAGTATATAATTTTGCAAAGTGAAGGAACCACTCAAGTTTCATGAGACAACTAAATTAACTCTGGACTGGCAGAGAGCAACTAATCATTTTAAATGGTTGCTAGAAAACATAATGGAGCTTGCAATTGCTCAGCCAATCCATGAAAATGTTCTTTCAAAATCGCTCCCATAAAAATGATTTTACTTAATTGAAGGGATGTCCAGTAATATTAGCCTTCATGCAATTTTCTCATCTCTTTTTATTATTTTTCTTTTTGTCCTTCAACCTCTTTCTCACAACTTGCTCAAAATAACCTAGGTTCTTAAAAGGTAAGACTCTCCAGTTCAATTTTTTCTTCCCAAAACAAATTGATACAAGTCAAAGCAGCACTTCACTTGTATAGCATATTGAGTTTCCAAATAATGGTATCAGTCAGGCTAGAAATGCTATAGGCCAAATAACATTAAGGGGAGTGTCTAAATTATTGGCTGAAGCGCTTACTGGTAGGACAAACCGAGGAGAATCAGCTATATATTAAGAGGTAACATTTCTAGGTCCTAAAGTGAATGAGGTTTCCCCAATCTAGATTGGAATTAACATTTAGTCAAGTCAAGAGGAGGAGGATATTGAAGGACAGGAGACACTCTTACCTGGTCAAATTTTCTATTCTGATTAACGGTACTTCAACTGGCTTATTCCTGAGCAACATCTAAGAAAGGGGATCCACCTCCCTTTTGTTTACTTTAGGTTATGGAGCTTCTTAATAAGATGATGGAGTATGCCAAGGAAGTCAGTTTGGCGAACGGTATCAAGATGGTGAAGTTGCATGCGGTTTAGATATCTTTTCTCCACAATATTGAAGAACTGATACCAATTTATCCATGATTTTGAGGCAGTTTTTGTTGTTAAACAAACATGGGGAAAGAAAAATATCACCTCATGGTAGGAAGTGGATACTCAAAACTTTTGTAGAGCTTCTAAGCTATTGAAGGGTGGAAATTCAAGCTCTCCATCCCTTGTTTGGATCTTTCATTAAGAATCACAAACAAAGACGAAAGACTATGGAAGGAAGTTGACCATTCAGAAGTTTGAAGAGGAGGAACAAATGGCATGGCAAATGTAAATGCATCATTTATCAAAAGAAAATTCTAACTAAAGTATGATGTCCATATATCTTATCATGCATTCAAAATATTTTAAATTAAGGGCAACTAATACAAGTTTTAATTATCATTCGGTGAAATGGATGAGGGTATCTGTTGACTTGTAAAATATTTTCATATCTCCTAGCTTAATTGTAGGAGTTATTTGTGTGATTGTGTATTATTTCTTCTTTAGTATTCTTTCTTAAATTAGGATTTAGTTAGTGTATAAATTCAATTCTTATACAGAAGTTAAAGTATGAATGAAAATAAGAGATTTCTCTCTTTCTCAACATGGCATCAAAGCATTCGAACCTGAGGGCCTGAATTTTTTTTCGGTTATAATCTCCGCATGCTTTTTTTTTTTGGCGAAAAGGAAAATAGTAACTGGGAAGATAATAGAGGGCCTGTAGGTGTGCGTTACCGCCACCGCCCATCTAGAAACATTGCCTAGCCACCGACCGGCGATCGCCAGAAGGAGCTGTTTCGGAAACCCTTGCCTCCGATCCACTTGTCGGAGCTCTTGCCCTTTCCAGTGACCTTTTCACTCTAGATCTTGCTCAAACCATCAGCTCTCTGTTTTGTTGAGTTTTCTGTGCCGAGCTTCCTATTGTTTGGTGGGCTGTGTTTTTAATCTGTGGTTACCTGATTTGGTTTTCTAAAGGCGAGGCTGTGTTTTTTAGTTATTTGGATCTTCCGTGTTTGGGTCTTTTAGTTTCCTCACTTCCAATTAATTTATCCGGTTAGTAAGAATGGCTGATGATAAAACTCTAAAAATGAATGAAAATCCATCCCTACAAATTAGTCCTGTTAAATTAAATGAAACCAATCATCTAGCATGGTCTAGATCATATTTGTTGTTTATTCAAGCTAGGGGTCTACAAGGATATTTTAATGATAAAAAATCAAAAACAGAAGCATCTCAGTCATCTGGCCAGCAATGGGACTCTGAAAATTCGTTGGTCATATCATAGCTTATTAATTCTATGCAGTTTCAAATTGCAAAAGGTTATTTTTTCCTTGATTCTGCTTCAAAAATCTGGAATGCCGCAGCCCAAACGTATTCACAAATGGGTAATGATGCCCAAATCTATGAAATACGCAATAAAATTCGGGTAACTAAGCAAGGTGAGATGACTATTGTTCAATATTTTGCTGAGATGAGTAGTTTATGGTAGGAACTTGATTACTAGCAAAATTTTGAAGCCGAATGTCCTAACAATGCAGTGAAATATTAAAAACTGGTAGACAAAGATAATATCTATGATTTCCTTGAATGGTTGAACATGGAATTAGACCAAATTCAGGTTCAAGTTCTTGGTAGAGATCATTTCCCATCTCTCAGACAGACTTACTCCTTTGTACAACAGAAAGAAAGTCGTCGAATTGCCATTGTACATACAGTGTTGGTAGAGAAAGTTGGGTTACTAGTGAATACTTCACAGTATAAACAGAATACTTCAGGATCATCAGATAAAGACCACTTGTTGTGTAACTATTGTGGTAAGCCTGGACACACAAGAGAAAGTTGTTGGAAACTCCATGGACGTCCTACTCGAGGTCGTGGAGGAAGACAACAGAACTCTACTAGATCTCAGGCACGTCAGGAGCAACAAAGTTCTAACAGGAAGAAAGTCATCAAACTGCCATGGTACATATAGTTTTGGTAGAGAAAGCTGGGTTACTGGTGAATACTTCACAGTCTAAACAGAATACTTCAGAATCATCAGATAAAAACCACTTGTTGTGTGACTATTGTGGTAAGCCTAGACACACAAGAGAAAGCTGCTGAAAACTCCATGGACGTCCTAGAAATTGTTACCTCATTCAAAGGACTTGGATTGGACTTTTGAACTTGCACAAGATCATGAGTGACCATCTTCTTTCTCGTGGACACTTTGTCAAATCTTACATCACCAGGGGCCGAATCAGACTTTGTTTGGGGCTGTCTAGGCTGTGTTTCACGCTGCTGTATTTCGGGTTATTTTTCAGGTTGTTGTATTTCAAGTTTTTGTTCAGGCAGTTGTGGTTGTTATTCAGGTTATTGTATTTCAAGTTGTTTTTCAGGCAGCTGCGTTTGTTCAGGTGGTTTGGATATAGGTTCAGGTTCAAGCAAAGATGAAGTATCAAGTAAGAAACTATGGCCAGTATCCTCATCTTCCTTAATTGGATTCTCCCTTTGAAGATGAGGGGTGTTGAAATAAGGTTTGTTCTCATCGAATGTGACACCTACTGAGACAATTTTTTTTGGAAGGAGGATGATAACATTTATATTCTTTCTGAGTTGATGACTAACCCACAAACACATATTTTAATGCTCTCGGATCCAATTTC
>CANXYC011480242.1:0-20873 GCA_948193065.1 Aleurites moluccanus
AAGCAAAAGCTTGATCATTATCGGCCAATTCCCATTGGTAATTGAGGACTAAATGGTGGATGAAAACTGCCATTTCGAGTTTTGCCAACTCTGAACCCGCGCAAAGCCGTGGTCCTCCTCCAAATGGCATGAAGCAATTACCATTAGTCGTTGCCATGCTCCTCCAAGTTGAAGTTTCCCGATCGCTACTGCTACTCTGTTTAAAACAAATTATAACATCAACATTTAAATAATGTTTTATATTTGTAATATAACTATAAAATCAATATATTAGCTCGCTAATTTCCATGTTCAATTAACTGTAAAAAACTTCTTTTAACAACATGATGTAAATTTAAAATGATAAAAATTTGATTTCAAATACAACTTTCATTTACTCTAATAAATAATTTCTTTTAAAAATAAAAATTTAAATATTATTAAAAGATAAAAATTTATATATACAAATAAAAATTCACAGCAACATCACTCCCACATATAGTAATCAAAAGTTTTTAACAAAATTATTGTAAATATTTGACAGTATTACTAGTATGCTATTAATATATGTTGATATTTAATATATAAATATTTATTTGCTGCTAATTATTAAATTTATCAACAAGTATTAAATAATATTATTTAATTTAATATTTGTTATGGTAATTTCAAACTCATGAATTTTATTTCTCAATCATAAAAATTAAATATATAAAGATTATTTTTTTTAATCACATATATCTCCATCTCTATTTTATATTTCATGAAACTAAATATTATTTAAAAATTTGTAACTATCTCTTAATATGTACATTAATCATTAATTGATTTTAAAAGTTTATTATGGAATGTAAGTGTATTTTACCACTTACACTATGTCTCATTGGTTATATAAAGGTTGTTTTTAATTAGTTAATATTTTGTTTAACAATAATTTGAAATTTCAAAATAATAATACTACTAAATTGACAAAATCAGCAACCAAAAATTCCAAAGATTAGCATATGAAACTGACAAATACCTACCATCTCAGGCGAGTTAGATTCTGCCTAGTGGATTAGTTTGTATTGCTCTTTTTTATAATGATTTCAAAAGAAAACAAATTGGATAATTAATAGGGCAATTACTCAATCAAGTAGTGAAGAATTGCATCCAATGAAGTTTCACAAAAAGCATACATATGTAAAACATGAAAACTGAAAAAAAAAACTTATCAATTAAAATTTTCATAAGTTAATCTTATTTACTTAAAAAAAAAAAAACTCAATTTCAACTACATGTCAAATTCTTTCATTTTTTTTATATTAAAAATTTTGAAATTTATAAAATTTATCAAAATTTATAAAATTAAAATTGATATACAAATATGTGATAGTGTCAACTTTTCCACTACATGATGATGTAGTCTCCCTTATAATTTGATACTAAATGAGATTTTTAACTAATAAGATAGAAAATAAATATCTAAAAGATTATTAGTTAGAAGATTTTTTTTATATATAAATTTGATTTTAATTAAATTTGAATTTAAAAATTTACTATTTTAAAAATATTTCAAATATTATTGAACTAAAACTTTATTGGTATTATCAATAGAAATTACTTCATTATTATTAGTATGATTAGCATTGTTGTTGTTCAAAATAAAGTAGTTTAAAAATATCAATTAAAAGTCTTTAAAATTTACTTTTAAAATAGCATATTTTATATGTTCTAATTATAAAAATTTGAAAATAACTAAATATTATTTTTTACAACATTTAAAATGATTTTTTAATAAAAATAAATTTTTTTGAAAAAATATTTTTAATCTCAATGCTTTGGAACATTTTTAAAATCAAAACTGGAAATTGATTAAAAAAAATTTAGTTGAAGCCGGTCGTGATCAAGTAACCCTAATAAGGCAAGCAAAGAAAATGTAGAAAAAATAAAAATAAAAAATAAAAATACTTATGTACGTGCACGTGAGAACCCCACAACCACATGGAGCTTTAATCATATCAAAGGCCCTTCTCTCAGTTCTCACAGTTCCTCCCCCACACGAAAGAGAGAATAGAGTGGGACCAAAGTCATAACAAGGAAAACATACTGTTGAATGATCATGACAGTTCATCTCTTGATCTGGTAGGGAAAGCCGTGTGATCGTAGTACGTCTTTAGCTTATCCTCCATCACTGTTGGATCAACGGCTCTGATTAATTTTTATAAGGATCTAAATGATTTCGGTGTCCCTCCCCATCCCCTTGTTATATATGTTATCTTTAAAATCTTTTGCTGGCTGTGCCGGTGAGACCTAATTCTGATTCTGATTTTCATTTTTTATTTCAATAATAATAATAATAAAAATAAAACCAAATACTGACCGACCTATATATACAAATATATATACATTGAATATAATGGAAAGTGTAATAAATATTATTCGGTATTAATAAAAATTAAAAAAAATAAATTGAAAAGCTTGGGACTCCCTTGCTTTTTTTTTTTTTCAACTTTCCATGGCCATACGTTATTGTCTCTTTAAAATTTTCAACCCTTCATTTTTTTTTATAAATTTTTAATTTTTATTATATTTAAATCACTAAATTCATATGTGATTTGTTTGTGAATTTGTTTATTATATTATTTAAAGTATAATTAATTGTAGGAAAAAAATAATAAAAATAATATAATAAAGTGATTTGATTAATTAATGAAATTTTGAATTGAATTAATTAATTAAATTAATATTTGATTAATTAATGAAATTTATGATTTAGAAGTTTTACTGTATATGATTTAGTTATTATAATGTTTTATTAGAAAAGTTGTACAGTTTTGCTAACAATTATGGAGAGTAGTTTTTTATTTTATTTTATTTTACACATAATCAAAGCATGGGTAGACAAAAATGTTTTTAGAAGAGGAGAAGAATATCCTAATCATGTGGTCCCCTAAAAATGAATGATACATAGCTACTGGTCCCCATGGGAATAGCCAATAGAAAATATATCATCAGTCACATTGACCAAATACTAATCATAATAATCATAATCATAATCTCACTAAGTTAAAATAATAATAAATAAATAAAAAGTGGCAGCGTTAATAATAACAACGAGTAAAGAAGGCATGTCTGTCCTAACTTGAAGAGCTTACTGACCTGCAGCCATCTCCATGGGTTGAAGCTTTGAGGATGGTCAAAATGACGAGAATCCAAATGCACGGCTGCAATTACTGGCAGCACTTTCCATCCACGTGGAATGTCATATCCTTTCACAAACCAACACATTTAATTATTTAATTAAATCTATTATATTTTTATATATTTTTATTTTAAATAAATTTAAGTTATTTCCCTTATTCCCAACTTCATTACTTCATTTATATTATTTTTACCTCCCTAACTTTTATTTTGTGATTTCTTACCATTATAAAATATTTATTTATAAAATATATTTTAATAACAATTAATATATATTTTTTATTATCAATATATATTAATTCGAATGATAAAAAATTTATTTTTTTTAATAAAATATCTAATTATTTTCTCTCTTTTATAAAAGTCAATAACTATCGAATACTGCACGGCTGTATCGAAGAAATATATTTTTATTAATTTCATTTTAATTAAGTTTTATTTTGATATTTTATAAATTTATAATAACTCTTATTAGTAAATTAAAATTTATTAGTGATTATGATTAATTTTTTTATATTTTTAAATATAAAAAAGTAAGTTTAAATCATAAAGCTTTTTACTAATTTAACAAGAGATTAAAAAAAAAAAAAAACTCCTGTAATATAATTCACAATATTATTTTATTATATTAAAATTCTAATAAATAATAGAAAAGAAATTATTGGTAAAAAATATGTAAACTACTTATGCATTTGCAATAAATTAAAAGTTGAAGGTTAACTATTATAATTTTCTTATTTGAATATAAAAAAAAAAAGAAAAAAAAATTAAAAATTAAAATACCAAAAATTAATGTGTAATATTTACCTTTATACCGAACATCCTTGAGAGCCTTTCTGTGGAGAAACCTCACTACGTTTCCAAGCCGAAGTGTCTCACTGATTACCTGCATACGGAGAAATAGAAAAGAGGACTGATTTATTGTTATTATCATTTCCTATAAATAAACACATTTCTAAACATTTTTTTTGACATATAGACTTAAGGAAAATCAATAATAATAAAAAAAGATTAATAATTACACATTGAGTAAATTCCATTTTCTTGTAGTCATCCCAGTTCAGCTCCTTCTCTCCTGATTGCTTCTTGGCTCTTGCTATTTCCATGTGCTCTTCCTATTTTTAATCAAAGAAACAGAAAAAAATTATATATAAAATACAATTATCCTAACCAAATATTTATATAGATTATAGTGTATATAAGTAAGAATTAATTACCCGTAACTGTTGAATAGAACTGGGACAACCTTGCAAGAAGTAGATAGCTAAAGCTATGGCTACTGAGGTAGTTTCATGGCCAGCAAACAGTAAGCTCAATATCAAGTCAAGAATTTGTTCAGTAGAAAGATTTGTATGTTTCAAAACCCATCCAAGAAGATCATCTTCTTCTATATTTTCTAATCCTTCCTTCATTTTTCCAATTCTCTCCTCCATTTTTTGTTCTATAAACTTGAGTATTGTTGATCGAGACTGGCCAAACAGAGTTTAACTCAAAAATGGGTTTTTGAATCAATTGATGATTTCGTGTCTTTATTAAGTTGCTGATAATTTATTAAGCTTAAGTACCTGTAAGGCCTTTCTGTATGGAGTTCCAGGCAAATTTAAAGGAGCAGAAACCACTCCTTTCATGAAAGTAACATACTCTTTTTTTAGCTGCTCAGTCTCTGGCTTTCCAGGATCCATACTCATGATATGTTTTGCCATCAAATTGAAGGTGAACTACAAATTGAAAATACATTTATTTTCTTAACATAGAGTGCAATTTATAATGGAAAATTTTCAAGAGTTACCTTCTTTGCTTCATCTTGAGCTGAAAATGTAGAATTCTCTCTCCAAGAGTTAAGAACAAGCAAAGTATGCTTCTCTACCTCTCTTAATAGATGATTCCTGAGCCTAGCATGGCCTAGAAAGTTTAAAGATATAATTCTCATATCTCTATGCATGTCTCCAACAAGAACAAGCATAGACCATTTTCCAAGAATCCCGCCTATACTTCTTGGATAGCTACATTCGAATAGCCTCCCTTCATTTTGTAGTATGAACCTGTTTAGTCCAGCATCTGCAGAAACTATTGTTGGCTCCCCAAATAAATTGGATTTGTATATTTTCCCATACCTGCAAATTAAAATGACAAATGAAAATCTTTATTATTTAGCTATTAATTGGACTATTTTATTATGTGGGTAGCATTTAATTTATTATTAATTAAGTACCTTGATATGTGGATTTCCATGAATTCTCCAATTGAAGTAGCAGAGTAAGGCTTCAAGTAACCAAAGGTTTCTCCAAGAAACGGCCAACCCATATTCCCTGGTGGGAGATTAAATCTGGGTTGTTTTCTTTGAATGAGAATGAAAATTAGAAGAAGAGATAAAATAGATGGAAGAAGAAAAAGAACAAGCTCTGAGTTAGACATGGAGACTGACTGTGGAATTTGCCTCTTTATCTCTTTCCCAAGCTCTGTTTCTGTATGGAATTCGCTTAGCAGCTGCTTCTCAGCAAAGTAAAATCAGACAGTATCTGCTTTTTTTTTTAGTTTTGTTCTGTATCCGAATAGAAATGAGTTTTTAAAGCCAAAAACTTCATTGAAATACATTGAAGCCAATAGGCTGCTTTCATAAGCTTCTCTTTTGTCTTCTAACTAACACAGCGGAAAGTAGCGACGATTTTGGCTTTCCATCTGCCTTTTACTTTGTAACTTCAGTATTTTAATTTATTGGTAATAATCATTTTTATATTATTAGTGCTGTTACACATCCGCTGCACCTGAATTTATGAATTATAGAGACCTTAGTTATATATTGTTAGAATTTCATAATATATATAAAAGGTGGAGTATTTATCTCTTAAAATATAGAAAATTATGTCATTGATTTGTGTCACCGGTAAAAATATTATTTTCTCCCGGTTTAAGAGTTTTTAATATCTCTTTATTCATCAACATAAATAATTGAAAGAATATCACAAATTTTTTTCTATTCTATTGCGTCAACTTCTTACGCTAATATCTCTCAATAGATATATTATATTTCTAATAAAATGAATATATTATCCTCCTATTTATTAGGAACTTATCTAAATCCTATTAGAATTCCTATAAATAATATCTTAATTATATATAATAAAAAATATCTTAATTATATATATATATATATTATTTGTATAATTAATTAATAACTAATGGATTTGGATCTATATACTCGTCATATGGGCGTACTTGAACCCTATTCATTAACTTTAATATCTTCCACTCGCACATGATAAGACATATTTCATTTATAACGAATTTTGTAGACATTTTCATATTAGGCAAAAATACTTATGTCATGATCCATTTTCGGATCGCGACGGTTATAGGATGCGGGAGGTACCAATGACGACCAACACCCATAGAATCCAGTATCACATGTATAATCTATAACCATTAATTTATTATCCATTTTACTTAGTCACCATTCATTCTGTCATTCTGTAATTCTTATTATAATTTAATGCAATTGGCTATAACAGTCATTATATCATACCATATGATTATCACATATCTCATAATATCATCACATATATATAAATGCTCATATCCTAACTATCCCATACATACCCCATGGAGCAGCTAGATTACGAACATCAAAATACATAATTCAGAAAATATACATAAAATGACAGCAAGCAGAAATCCTCGGATGACAGATGACGGGATTCTGCAATCTACTCCTCTCTTGAAATGGGTAAACAATCAAAGGGTGAGTATATAAGATACTCAGTGAATCTATATGCATCACCAAATAAATAATAGGTAACAATTGAAACAATGGTGCCAATAGGTCAAGATAAACAATTTATAGTATCAATAATAGGTGACAGAATAGTCAATGAACATATTATAGGCTTGGTATCATATGGAAAGACAGATAAAGGGATGAACTATATAAAATCATACAATCTCTAGTAGAATTAATATGGACTATTTGCGAACATACAGTCTCCAGTAATATCCATAGCAGTAAGCATGAGACTGATCAGGTCTTATGGCAAGGACCATAACCCCTCCTAGCTAGGGCACCAATAATACAATATGCACATCGCCGACAATATTTTTCCACTACCCTGTCGGAGCGGTAGCTCTGTCAAGCCAAATTAAGATCAATATAAGGAAACAACATATCAATGGACACCATTATGGAACAATGGTATCCTCCATATCAATAAGCTCAATATCAATCAATCAATTATCAATAGAATCAGTGGCATTGCAATAGATGATATATAAACAATAACAAGTGGTTTGGTAATCAACAAAGACATGAAACAAAAGTTGGCTCTACAAAAGAAAACGGTAGGCCAATTGGTATGCCAATATCGCTGGCGACGATGGCATTCAAATGGTAGGCCTATGGAATACAAAGCAATAGACCAAGGCAAAAATAACTAGGCATTTTGTCAAACACTTGGTGGGCACAAATTGGCAAGCCAATAGGTTAGGGTTGGATACAAATTTGACTTGCCCATTTCAATCAATAACAAACCACATTGGAAACAACACAATAGGTATCAAATAATCAAGATTAAATAACATAAAATGGATCAAAATGGCTATGAAATTCAAGACAAAAATAAGCAAAACCAAGGCAAGTGAATAATGCTTTAGGTTCAGCCAAAACATGTAATTTTTATATGAATTCCAATGATCAATCTAAAGTATTAAGCATATTATTTGATACATATAAGACTCACCTAAGACTTCCAAATGCTTTAAAAAATTGATTTCCACCACAATTCTTCAAATGAGACAATTAGGGAAACTTGACAAAACTTTGAATTCTACACCAAATTAACCATCAATTAGTTACCTAATAGCTTCCAATTAACATATTCTAGCATCAATTAACATAAAGTAACTCCAATCAACATAGTTAAAGCATACAACTTCAATTAGGTTAGGCAATTTGGGCATTTCTATCAAAATGTATCAATTGATGCAATCTAACCTAAAACCCATTCAATTCAACCTTAAAATCATTTAACTAAACCATAAAATTGAACAAACAAATTGGTTACCTCTTGATGATGATCTAGCTGAAATATTGATGGAGTTCTTCCTTGAATTCATTTAGCTTTCCAAGCAATCTAAGGATGGAGGATGGAAGAACAATAGTTAAACTTAAGTTTTCTATGAATTTTTCTAAGAAATTTGATGTAAAATGATGAAGAAATGGATGGGGAAAGGATAGTGAGTGGTTCGGCCAAAACAAGAAGATGAAGAAGAAGATGGAAAAATTTTCTAAGTGTTGCCTTTTATACTAAAATCATATAGCAAATTACATTTTAGTCCTTAAGTTTTCAAGTAATTAGGTTTTGACCCCAACTTTTTCTGTAATTTATTCTGACAATTTTATCAGGATTTGGATTCCAATGTGGGGAGTCAATAAGCTTATTTTAATTTATACTTATTTATAAAAATAGTTTCAGATTTATTCTGAAACTCAGACAGACTCATTTCCTCTTTTCACCTTAAAGTTTCATTTATTTATAATTTTGCCATTGGTTATTTTTTCAGTGTTCCTAAATGTTTTTCACTTCTTTCTTTTTACCAAAATTACATATGCATTAAGGTGATCTTTTACCCCCTGATCAAATTCAAAAATTCTTCTATTGACCGGACTGCTAATTTTTTGGCAGTGTTCCCGACACCGCCGATTTCCGGAAAAGTAATTAGTTCGCTTTCTAACTGTGTCTCTAAATTATTTCCCATCATTTCAAGACTTTTGAACCATATACTGAGTATTAAATCATGCATATATGTTAGGACTTCCTAGGATATTACAACTTATTAGCTAGGGATATCCGTAGTCTCGATAAAAGTATTTTCAGTAGATAAAGTGTGCACCACCCCATATTACTTATTATATTTTTTTGTCTCTCTTTTGATCACATTATAATTTGTATTCCCAATTATGATCACTCATAAACATAATTGGTTGATCTATGAACATAAAAATTGAAAGTGTCATTGAACAATTTTCCTTTAAGCTTAGTTCTCTTAATTATAATCCAACTTGCTTTTCTGGAAGCGTTCCATAGGATCGAATGACTCATGATATTTTGGTAACACCCTAAGATAGCCAACACTAAATTATTTTTTAAGAACTAGTCAAAAGTCATAAGGGTAGTACATTTAAAAATCATAATTATTAAGGGTCTCACATTTTCAAAAGTTGAGATCATTAACTTTTATCCTCTCTCTGGTCAAAATTTCGTACACGTGGTATGAAACACATGTTATAGTGTTCTCTCATTTCTCATGAAGCGCATGTCTATCATTAATACATTTTGATTCAAAAATACTATGCAGATGATAGTTCAAACACTCTTAATGTCTAACTTGAGTTATCTCCTCTACTCAGTTCACTTTCAGAATTTACATCTGGTGACTTAGATATATAATATGCATAATTAAATATAATTTGCCACTTGAATATTACCATCATGATATAAAAATCTAATTTTTGAAAATGAGACGACTATTTTATTTTAAACACGAGCTCTCTTTATTATTACACATATGAGGCCTCGTCCAAGGACATTAATTTATTTTTTATGGAAAAATTTAAGGAGGAAATTCATTTTGACTCCAATTTAATCCTAAAGAAAAGTAAATTAGACTTTCGAACTGGGTTCGATTAGAAAACTAGATTTTTAATTTTTTAATAATTCAAATTTGGCTTTAAACTTAATTATAACTTGTAAAAGGTGCATTTTGTATGAACAGTTAAAAGATAACATTTATATGAATGAAATTGTATTATTTAAAACAATAAGTAAAGTAAAAGTAAACACTGCGAATAAATAAATCAAATAAATAAGCATGTAAATAAAGCATATCAATAAAGCATGAAAGTAAATAAATAAATACAGTTCTTCCATTTTGTAAAGATGTTGGTTTGATTTAAAAAAAGTATGATTAAATATTATTTATCATGTTTTACTTTATCAAATTAAAGAAAGGTAAAAGACAGATAATAATTTAAGATGTCTAAATTAAACAAACTAATTAAGTAAAAACAATTAAATAAAAAATTAGTTTTAGGATACCTTAAATTAGGACAATTTAAAATACCTTAAATTAGATAGAATAATTAAATAAAGACAATTAAATGAAAGACTAATTTAAAATATTTTAAATTGAAGTAATTTAAGATATCTTAAATTAATTAAAGCAATTAAATAAATACAATTAAATAAAAGACTAATTTAAAATATCTTAAATTAGGACAATTTAAGATACCTTAAATTAATTAAAATAATTAAATAGAAGAAATTAAATGAAAAAATAATTTTAGAAACCTTAAATTAGGAAAATTTAAAATACCTTAAATTAATTAATGCAATTAAATGAAAGAATAATTTAAGATACATTAAATTAGGACAATTTAAGATACTTTAAATTAATTGAAGCAATTAAATGAAATACTAATTTAAGATACATTAAATCAGGGCAATATAAAATTTCAAATTAAATAAATTAAAAGAAAATTTAAGATAAATAATTTTAAAAAAGAGATGAGTTAAAAGATTTATACATTTTTCTTTGATTTGGGAGAAGACGGAGGTCTTAAAGCTCTTTTGGATCAAAATTTCACTTTGACGAAGAGAAAATAGTCTAAAATAAACCAAAATCAATTCAAACAAAATTAATTTTAGGGTTTCACACGCCAGAAAAAAACTTATATTCCTCTAATTCAAAGATAATTAAAGAAATTGGCTCGTGATTAAAGAAAAAATGAGCCGTTTGTGAAAAAGAATATTGACAAAGGAGGGAGAAATGATAACCAGTTAGAAAAAATTATATCTAACTATTTTGGTGTCCTTTTAGCTTAGGGGGAGATTCCTTTTTATAATAGGTAAGGGGATAAGTAAAGTTTCATCATTTCCTAATATGAGATTTGTGAAAAATAGTGCAAATCATGAGCTGCCACCGATTGGCTTGGGTGACATTGCTATAGTGTATTGGCGGCCACTGCTACCGCCAATAGGCCAAGGAATTGCCGCTCATAAGCCTAGGCGGCAACCCAAGGATAAGGGCGGTAGCCTTGGTCTGCCTAAAACTAGGCAGCTGTTGTCGCCCAAAAGGCCAATAAGTGCCGCCCATAGGCTTGTTCAGCGCCACCTAGGACATTGGGTTGTTGCCCTTAGCCCATGAGGCAGCAATCTTAGGGTGAAACTAGTATGTCATTGCTGTGACCTTTTTCGAGTTAATTTTTTAGTGGGTCAAGCCTCCACATTGTCCTAATAGACTCGATAAGGGTCTAGTTATGCCTCAGGGGTGCTTTTAAAAAGGCCTATAGAAGTCAGATGGCTTGATTCTTGCTCCAAAACCCGCACAAATCTTGGGATACTAAAATCATGTATTCACAACTACTCCTTATCATGATTGCTTTTCTAGAAAAGTAATCATGATGATATTAAACACAAGTTATCATTGCCAGATTAGGATAAAAATGATCCTAAGAATATCCTAGTAAGGCCTAAAAAACTCCTAAAGCTACCTTTAGGAAGGTTTGAAAAGCTCCTAAGACTGCCCTTAAAAAGCTCCTAAGACTGTTCTTAGGGAAGTATCCTAAAGTTGCCCTTAGAAAAGATCTAAAAGTCTCCAAAGGTTACCCTGAGGGAGGAAATGCTCCTAAAGCTACCCTTAGGAAAGAAAAGCTCCTAAAACAACTTTAGGATGGTCTAAAAACTCCTAAAACTACCCTTAGGAAAGAAAAACTCATAAAGATGCCCTTAAAAAACTTCTAAAGATGCCCTTAAGTTTGAAAAACTCCTAAAGATGCCCTTAGGTCTAACAAACTCATAAAGATGTCCTTAGTTTTGAAAAACTCCTAGAGATACCCTTAGGTTTGAAAAACTCCTAAAGATTCCTTTAGGTTTAAAAAAAAACTCTTAAATATGCCTTGGATCCATAAAAATTCCTAAAGATGCCATTAATTTTGAAAAACCCTTAGAGATGCCTTTAGGTTTGAAAAGCTTCTAAGGATATCCTTAGATAAGGTATCTTAAAGCTGCAATTAGGAAAAAAAAAACTCTTAAAGATGCCTTTAGATATAAAAACTCCTAAAGATGTCTTCCTAAAGATGCCCTTAGGTTTGGAAAAGCTTTTAAATCATTTATAGAGGAGGGAATCTAACTCTAGTTAGGTCTTTAAAAGTGTTGAGTTCCTAACTTAATACTAATGCTATTCTGATGTTGGATGTGAATCCCATGGCTGTCCCAGGGTGGTTAACTTATATAAAAGAAAAACCTAACTCTGTCGATTTTAGGTTTAAAAAGATGGGATCCTAACTTTGTGCTAGGCTGATACTGATGCTAGGTATGAATACTAAGACTTCCCTAAGATAGTAAAGATAAGCCTAACTCTTTTTTAGATCTCATAGTGAGGCATCTTAACTCTATACCATGCTGATACTAATGCTAGGTATGAATCCTATGATGTGAATCTTAGGGATGCCACAAGATGGCTGATTCTAGAAGAGAAACCTAATTTGTTATAGGTTTTAAAATATGAATCCTAAAGATGCCTTAGGATGGTTGACTTTGGGAAAGAAAAAACCTAACTTTATTTATAGGCTTATGCTAGTGCCATGTCGAATTTAAGACGTGAATCCTAACCCTATGATAATTGACTTTAGAAAAGGAAAACCTGTTATAATTTTCGAAATGAGGGGTCCTAACTCTATGTTAGGCTGATAATAATGTCATTTCCAATGCCAAATGTGAAACCTAAGCTATCCTTATGATAGTCAATTTTTTAACACAAGGAAACCTAACTTCTGCTCTAGGTTGATGTTGATGCCAACTATGATCTAAGCATATAAGATATGAAATCTGAAGCTACCCTAAGAGGGTCTGTTAAATCTTGATTTACTCGGTTGAGACTCTGAGTCTAGTATGAAGTGCATTCTAATTCCAATCTAGGCATGCAAATATGTTAGTGCATTTTACGAAATGGCTATCTTGAACTATTGAAAGATTGACCTGAACAACTATGGTGTTAATGCGACAATTTATGAAGTGCATCCTAAATCTAATTTAGCATGCATAAATGTGAATGCTTTGATGAATTGGATACCTTGAACTATTGAAAGGCTTACCTAAACTGCTAAAGTGTTAAGGTGACCTAAACTGCTAAGGTGTTAAGGTGATAATTTATGAGAAAAGTCAGATTTGTGATTGAAGTTTCAGTAAGATGCCCCAATTTCAGGAGGTAATTTTGGAAAAAGTATAACTTGGTCATTTTGATAGTCAGAAGAATTTGGCATTTTGTTTAGCCTAGGCTTGGAATTTGGTCCAAATAATGAGATAAGTTTGACTTGGGCTTTCCAAGTGTGATTTGGACTTCTGTTGAGATGACCCATTTTTGAAGGATAGTGGAAGGAAGGTGACTTGGTTACGTTGACAGTTGAGAGGGAGTTGACAATCTATTTGGCCTTGGTTTATCTACTTATATGGTATTAATAATGAAACAATAAAGTTTGAGCAATGTTGCTGGTTGAAGCCACATTTAGTTTGTGTTGGATATGCAGGATTAAGGATGATGTCATGCTCAGTCTAGGTTTAAATATTATCTTGGAAGGCTAAAATAGAATATTGCCTTAAGTTGATCAGTCATGTTAGATTGATCTAGAACCATAAAGGACATTCGAGAAGGTTATGGTTAGGTTTGGCTTTGAGGTTGATTGGTCCTATTAGATTGGTTGAAACTACTTTTAGGAGGCTATGTTTAGGTTTGGCCTTTAGGTTGATTGGTTGAAATCATAAAGGTTATTTTTGAAAGGCTGTAATACCCTAGAAAGTCCTAACTTATATGCATGATTAAATTCTAAGTATGTGATTTAAAGGTATTGAAATGATGGGAAATAATTTTAGAGAAACAATTAGAAAGCGAACAAATTACTTTTTCGGAAACCGTTGGTGTCGGGAACACTGCTGATAAATTAGTTGTCCGGTCAATAAATAAATTTTTGAATTTAACCAGGGGGTAAAAGATCACATAAATGCATGTGTAATTTTTGTAAAAAGAAAGAGGTGAAAAATATTTAGGAACACTGAAAAAGTAACCAATGGCAAAACTGTAAATAAATGGAATCTCTAGGGGAATAGTGGAAATGAGTCTGTCTGGGTTACAAAATGACTCTGAAACTATTTTTATAAATAAGTATAAATTAAAATAAGCCTTTTGATTCCCCACTTTGAAATCTAAATTCCTATAGAATTGTCAGAATAAATTATAAAAGAAGTTGGGGTCAAAGTATGATTATTTGATAGTTTAAGGACCAAAAGATAATTTGTCATTAGTAACTTAATATTTAAGCCATGCCTTATAACATTTTTCCATCTTCTTCTTCCTTGTTCTTCTTGGCTGAACCCTTCCTTTCATTTCTTCTCCATTTCTACTTCAATTTCCAAGCTTGATTCCTTAAGAAAAATCAAAGAAAACCTAACTTCATGCTTTGTTCTTCTATTCTCCACTATTAATTTGCTTGGAAAGCTAAAGGAATTCAAGGAAAAACTCCTTATAGGTTTGGATCCTTCATCCATTCAAGGTAAGGAATTGATTTGTTTGTTTTTATGGTTTATTTAGATGATTTAAACATTGAATTGAATGAGTTTTGGGTTAGATTGCATCAATTGATGCATTTGGATAGAAAACCCCAATTTGCCTAACCTAATAGAAGTTGTATGAATGAGCTATGTTAATTAGTGTTAGATTGTATTAATTGATCATAGAATATGTTAATTGGAGGCCATTAGATAACTAATTGATGGTTGTTTTGGTGTAGAAAACAAGAATTTCACAAGTTGTGCATTTTGCTTTCTTTGAAGATTTTTGGTGGAAATCAATTTTCTAAGGCAATTGGAAGCCTTAGGTGAGTTCTATATGCATCAGATTATATGCCTATACCATTGGAATGATGATTGGAATTCAATTTGGTGAACCATATTTTGGCCGAACCCAATTGCACTATTCATTGCCTTGATTTTTCATTATTTTTCCTTTGAATTCCTTAGCCAATTTGATGCCTTTAATGTTGTTTAATATTGTATAATTTATGCCTATTGTGTTATTGACAATGTGAACTTGTTGTTGGTTGAATTGGGCATACCAAATTTGCACCAAACCCTAACCTAATGGCTTGCCCTTTTGTGCCCACCATATGTTTGATGAAATGCTTAGTTGTTTTGCCTTTGGCCTATTGCTTTATTTTCCATAGGCCTACCATTTGAATGCCATCATCACCAGTGACATTGGTATGCCAATTGGCCTATCGATTTCCTTTGCCAAGCCAACCTTTGTTTCATAGCTTTGTTATTTACCAAACCGCTTATCATTGATTGTATAGCATATATTGCAATGCCATTGATTCTATCGCTAATTGATTTGAATGATATTGAGCTTATTAATATGAAGGAGACCATTGTTGCATAATGGTATTGATCCTAATGTGGCTTGACAGAGCTACCGCTCCGACAGGGTAGTGGGAATATACTGTCGGCGATATACACATTGTATTACTAATACCCTAGCTGGGAAGGGTTATGGTCCTGACCATAAGACCTGATCAGTCTTATGCTTACTGATATGGATATTACTGGAGACTGTATATTTGCATATAGTCCATACTGATACTATTGGAGACTGTATGATTACATATAGTCCATCCCACTGTCTTTCCATATTATACTGAGCCTATGATATACTTATTGACTATTTTGTCACCTTCCGTTACTGATTTTGTAAATTGTTCACATTGAGCTATTGACATCATTGAACCATTTGCTAACTATTATATTTATTGGCGATGTATATAGATTCACTGAGTATCTTATATACTCACTCTTTGCTTTGTTTACCATTTCAGGAGAGGAGTAGATTGTAGAATCCCATATTCAGACATCCGAGGATTTTTGCTTACTGTCATTTCATGTAAATATAATATACTTTGTATTTTGGTGTTCATGTTCTAGCTGCTCTATGGGGTATGTATGGGTTAGTTAGAATATGAACATGTATATGTATATGATGATGTTATATGATATATAATGCTATTATGATATGTGATAATGGTTATTATAGCCAACTGCACTAGTTACAGAGAGAATTATAGAATGACAGAATGAATGGTAATTAAGTAAAATGAATAATTAATTGATAGTTATAGATTATGCATGTGGTACTGAGTTCTACGGGGATCGGTCGCCATTGGCGTCTCCCACATCCTAGGACCATCGTGATATGGAAATGGGTCATGACAAAGGCTATGGTCAGTCTTTTGGGATTCACTTCAGATACAAAGTTTTCAACTGGCTTATTAGGTTGATAGTTTGGCTACTTGGGCTGTTCAAGGATGGTTTGGATCTCATAGACCTTGATTTATGGTTCATTTCAGAAGAGACAAGTTTACTTTTGGTATCAAACATGACCCAACAAAGGGCAATGGGCTTTAAATCTTGTATAAGGCTTGGCTATTTGGAAGATCCTAGTTGGTTGGACTCTCTTGAGAGTCTTGACTTTAGTTTCACTGAGGAAAATGGGTTTGAGAAGTCTACTTTATTCTACCCCTGAATTTTGATGAAATTTTTCCCTTGAAACTTGGCCTTAAACGGACAATGGGTTGAACTTTTTGAGAGGTTTGAGCAGCATGATTTGATTTTGGTTTTGGCTAAGGAACTTGGGTTTCAATGGATGAGTTATAGGTTTTTCATGAACAAATAGTGAGGTTTGAACATTTTGAGAGGTTTGGGATATGTTAAACTCTTTTGAGAGAATTGAACCTTTTTGAGAAATTTGGTTGATTTTGGGAGGTTTTATGAGATTGCTATTGTCATTATTTATGGAGAAGAAAAGTGAAGCTATTCATAATTTCTGAGATTGAAAAGACTCTTGCAGTGACGCTTTGTCGATTGGACTTTACGAGACTGACACATAGATTGATGACTTTAGGTTGGCGCTTTGTTAGTTGAACTTAATGGGGGTTGACAAATGGATCAATGACTTGAGCAAAAATCCATTCACAATGAAGAAAGACTATATGATTTATGACTCAAGGAATGATGATATTGGAGAACTTGCCTTGGATGATGGATAAGAGATATTTAGCTATCGATAGCTTGATTAGTTAAAGATGATGACTTTGAAAAATATGCCTCTAATAAGGGATAAGGGCAATTTGGTCATTTAATTGCTTAGCTAAGAAATTAGATGAATTGACACAAAGGACATGCCTTTGATGTGGGATAAAGGCCTGTTTGATGTGATGGTTTGACATGATACGTATTGACTCGAAACTTCTTTAGCTTTTGTGATGATTTAAGATAGAAGCTTCTAACACAAAGTAAATTGACTCTGAGTGATTGACTCAAGAGATGACTATGAAAGGAGGTAGAGTTGTTTAACTCATTTTTAAATAATAGACTCGAAGAAGGGTTAACTTTTATTATGACATACTCTACTGTACACTACTTTGAGTAAGATGGTACAAACGACATTGATATGTTCGAACCCATGACATTTGAATATAACAAATTGTCTTCTTTTCATTGAAAAATGCAAATGAATTTGAATTTTTGAATGATGCCACTTGACTTTGAAATCCAATTTTTTCGACTCAACCAACTTTCCATAACTTATGCCTGAGTTCCCTTTTAGATTTTCAACTTAGGTAGCTTTATTGTTCTTTTTTTAAAGCAAATGAATTAAAAAAATTTGAAATATTGGCACACAAAAGAAAAAAATTAATCACTAGGATGGCATTTCTGCCAGACAAAACCTTTTTGAATAAATATGGAACAACCCAACTATGATCTGGAGCTCCAAATACCCCTTTTCTTATATGTTAGTTAGCCTCGATTATGATAAAAGACATCCATTTTTTTATCCATTGGATTATATTTGACTTGTGATCACTTTCTGCAAACTGGTCTTAATGGTCTCATTTGCTAACCATTGGTTTGAGGTGATAAAGAGAAGACTAATGACACTGAATCTTTTCCTTAAGCAACTTCACTACTTTCTTTTGAACATGAGATCCTTTATCGGTGATGATCTCGAAAGGTTCTCCAAACTGACAAAAGAAGTTACTGTGGAATAAATGTGATTCCATTTTAGAATTCAACATCTAATAATTGTTCTATTTTTGCTCACTTTGCGAAGTAATCTAACACCATCAAGACAAGTCCATTTGAAGATTTCCCAATAATATCTATGTCCTAGTTGCAAAGAGCAAATGAATGGCTGTTGGATGCAAAGGGACTTATGTTTGCTTTTAGAACTTTATATGGATCTGATATCACTATGAATCCAAACAATTATTAGTTGAGATTTATCACATATCTCAAAAAAATATCGTCCTATATTATTTTGTATAACACATGAACAATTAGGATGAAATTAACTAAAAAGTTCTTTTGTCTAGTCTGGTTGTCCCTTCTATTATGAATGTTTTCCTTTTTCCTATCCAAACAATGAGCCTGAGTTTGATTATAACCCAAAAGGGGTTGATTAGGGAGACCCTTGTAGAGCCAACCATAAGGTCTATCAAGAGGGGATGAAAAATCATTGCTCTAGCAAACTTTGTTCAAACATGCGAACTTTTCCATCTTCTTTGTAACTGGTACAATGTAGGTTATATACATTTGAAATCCATCATTTTCCATCGTTTCTCTGATCAACTCTGGCCTCTCTAGCTACTTCTCCCCTGACTCTACCCAACATATTAGAGATCTACACTTTCTACCATATAGTGCTTCAAATGGAGCCATACCAATAGAAGAGTGATAATTGTTATTGTATGATAATTCGATCAATGGCAGATATTGATCCCAGTTACCTTTGAAATCAAGAACACATAACCGAAGCATATCTTCCAAAGTCTGGATTGTCCTCTTCGACTGCCCATTAGTCTGCGGATGGAAAGCAGTACTGAACCATAACTGAGTACCCAAGGCCTCCTGAAATTTCTGCCAAAATTAGGAGGTGAACTGTGTATCTCTATCTGAGATAATCATCAAAGGAACTCCATGAAGTCACACAATTTTATCCACATACAACTGTGCATACTGAGTTACAGTGTAGCTAGTCTTAACCTCCAGAAAATGAGCAGATTTCGTCAACTGGTCTACAATAACCCATATGGAGTCATAACTCTTTGTAGTCCTCGGTAGACTAACTATAAAATCCATGGTAACCTACTCCCATTTTCACTCGGGCAACTCATTCTCCTGAGCAACCCTGATGGCTTCTGGTGCTCAAACTTAACCTGCTGACAGGCTAAGCATTTGGAGACAAACCGTGCTACATCTCCCTTCATACCAGGCCACCAATACACATCCCTCAGATCATGGTACATCTTGGTAATCCCTGGATATACACTATATGCTGAGTAGTGAGCCTCTCTTATAATCCGATCCCGTAGCCCATCTATATCAGGTACACATATACGATTCCTACACTTCAGTACACTATCTTCCACTGTAAACTCTGTCATTTTGCCATTTTACACATCTCCCTTAAGCTTCAATAGATACGGATCCCTATCCCGAGCCACTTTAATATCATCAAGCAACAGTGACTTCACCTAAAATTGGGTTATCAGAGCCTGGTTACGATCCTGAGATCCTAAATCCAACTCCACACCCATATCTGCTAAATCCCTCATCTCTAGGATCAAGGGTCTCTTGCCAACCATGATATGAGTTAGACCACCCATAGACTTTCGATTCAATGCATCCGCCACTACATTGGCTTTACCCGGTTGATAAAGGATTTCACAGTCAAAACCCATCTACGTTGCCAGAGATTCAGATCCTTCTGCTAAAATATATACTGCAAACTCTTATGATCAGTATATATCTCACATTTAGTCTTATATAAATAATGTCTCCAAATCTTCAATGCAAATGCCACAGCTGCCATCTGCAGATCATGTGTCAGATAATTCGCTTCATGCTTCTTTAATTGTCGAGAAGCATAAGCAATTACTCTCTGATTCTACATCAATACACACCTCAATCTGACTCGTGAAGTATCACAATATACAGTAAATTTTTGCCCCTCTGATGACAATGCTGACACTGGAGCACTTGTGAGGCAAGACTTCAAAGTCTAGAAACTGCACTCGCACTCATCAGTCCATAGATAACGCTCCTGTTTCTGCATTAGCTTAGTCAATGGAAAGACAATTCTGGAAAAATCCTTCACAAACCTCTTATAATACCCTGCCATACCCAGAAAACTGTGAACTTCAGAAATACTAATAGGCTGAGGCTAATTCGTGTTAGTGTAGGTGCTCTAAAGACAATCATTGTAATGATATTTTTAGAAATATATTAATAAAAGATATTATTTATTAATCAATACTTATTATTATTTAGAGTAATATTGTATAACTGTTTAATAAAATCCATGGTATAAACATAACATGGAGGCATTCATGATGAGATCATGATAGTGAGATGCTTATCATGTGCAATTATGTTTTAACCTAAAATTTTCCTTGTCATAGAATCAATGAGAATGGACATTATTGATTCGGAAAGACTAGCACATGTGTATACTATTTGATTTGATCAAATCATTTGATCTCATAAAGATGCTGACATTGGGATGTTTGAGTATAGCATATGGATGCTTACTAGGAGTAGTAAGTACATCGGAGTGAT
>CANXYC011480497.1:0-18300 GCA_948193065.1 Aleurites moluccanus
TAGGGATTTTGCCAATTGGATTCAATTCAACAATTCAATCAATAATTCAAGTAATTTGATGCAATGTAAACTCACCTAAGCCTTCCAAAAGCCAATGCAATAGCTAATTCCACCAAATTCACCAAAATCCCCAATTTTAGCAAACTTTGAAAACTCAATTCCTTCAATCTACAATTCTACATCAAATTAACCATCAATTAGTTGTTCATTCATATCCAATTGAACATTTCTAACATCAATTTAACATTCCTAATACTAATTCAATATCTCACCCTTTACAACTTCAAATTCAACATTTAAATTGCAATTACTTTCAATTATGGACAATCTAATACAATTAAACTCAATACCCATTCAATTAAACCTAAATAATTACTAAGTCATTAATCAAATCAAACAAAATAATAACTTACCCAAATTCACCATGATGGCCGAAATTTTCCTCTAGATTTTCCTCCAAATTTTTTACTCCAATCAACAATCTATGGATGGAAATAGATAGAGCTAGATGAGAGCTTGATTTTGCTATCAAATTTCATTCAATTTGGTGAAGAAATGAAGAAGTTATGAAGGAAATTGGAAGGGAAGAAAATGGTGATGGAAGAAAAAAAATTGGAGAAGAAAGAGCTGCTGAAATTCCCGTGGAAATGGTGCTCAAATAAGACAAAATTGATTGCCAAATTATAACTTAATCCCTCAAGTTTCAATCTTTGCATTTCGGTCCTTAAATCTTCTGAAATTTATTTCGAAAGTTCTGTTAAGATTTTGATACCAGTGTAAAAAGGAAATATGCTTATTTTAATTTATCCTTAATTATAAAAATAGTTCTGGAGTCATTCTGTAACTCCAACTGACCCATTTCCACAATTCACCTTGAATTACCCTTTATTAACCAAAATGCCATTATTAAATTTTTAGTGTTCCTAAATGATTTTCACTTTTTTCTTTTTACCAAAATTACACATAAATTATGGTTATATTTTATCCCCAAGCCAACTTCAGAAATTCTTCTGTTGACCGGACTGCTAATTTCTCGGCAGTGTCCCGACACCGCCATTTTCCGAAAAAGTTTCAAATTTGCTTTCTAACTGTATTTCTAAAATTATTTTCCATCAATTCAAGAATAATGGACCACATACTGAGAAAAATTTCATGCATATGTGTTATGGCTTTCTAGAGTATTACAATTTGGTGGGGTTTGATTCCATTTTGCTTTCAATTATGAGGACTTGCTCAAAGAGAGCAGCCTCCATATTTTCCTCCCAATCTTATTCCAACAAGTAGATGGGTTCATAGTCTTCTAAACTGAGCCTGACATCAAAGAAGATTTCAAAGTCTAGAATTAGTTTATTAGATAAGGTGTAATACCATGGTTCAGAAAAACCAGAATAAGGAAAGTTCTCCCCCTCTTTTACAAAATACCCATTCAAGATTTTGAAATAGGGGTGGATCTGCTAATCAAAGGTCTCACCTTTCTTTTTAAACTCTGCCCTCATTTTGGCCCTCAATTCAATCTCCTTCAGATCCTCTTTGGTGGGCTCATAGCCAAGCCCAAAAGATAGGTTGGCTATTAGGTATTCATTAAAAGAGGTTATCACCTGTTGGTTCCTCCCAAGACCTAGACCAGGAAAATAATTCATTTTCTTCAAGATGTTAGCCACAGCTACATTACTAAAAGGATCAAATTAAAAGGGACTAACTCTTTACCTTCTTCTTGCTCAATAAATTGAATGGTATCAAAGAAGAAAACAGACAATGACATACTATTCGATTCTAGTTGGATTCCAAGAATAGGACCAGAGCTAGGAACTTCACTCTTCCCCTGTATATCACCTTTGATAGTGACAACATTAGTCATGATGGTCCAAACAAAAACTGTGTAAGGGTGGAGGAAAATGATTCCATTCTTCTTAATACCTTAGGGTTCAAGGCTTGAAAATCTGAACATGGTTTAATAGGCTTAATTTTGAGGCCCATTTTGGTTTTGGGTTGACCATTGACTTATTGGTTTTTAGTCCACAGATCATGAATGAATGGTTATGTATGTATATGAAGAAAAAAAAACTATTTCATAGCATATATTCAAAGATTCCTATTATTATAAATCATAGGACCTAAGGTCTGGATCTAAATTCATTATATGAAATGGGTTTAAGTGGTTTGGATATTGGGTACCCATCACACTAGAGCAGTGATATACCTAACCACATGTGAAACAATGAGTTTTGCGTGGGTCCAATAGTATGACTACTCGTTACACTTCAAAAAATTGAAGATTCGTCGCGGGGTGGATGCTTTTGCTATCTTCCAACATACTCAAAGAGAGTTATCGGATCAATGCTACTTGCTATCCAAATGTTCAACTTTGTAACTGGTTATGTTGGGCACAGAGTCCATGTAGTGATGCATGAAAATCAAAGTTAAATTAAAAGCCAAGTAAAAATTATTATATTTTTTTTTGAAAAGATTTTTTCAACCAATTGGTAGTCCACTTACTCTTTTTAAAAAAAAAGAAAAATAAAAAGAAATCTCCCCAGTGGAGTCGCCAACTATGAGGCCTTGCCCAAACACCTTGTTCGGTCTGCTTGGAATCGAAATGCTAATTTGGTGATTTCTCACGATCGAGGCAACATTCACATCTTTTTTGTAAATTGCACTTTAATTTTGATTTTTGAAATTAGATTGGGGAGTCACCACCTTAAGTTATTTTTGTTGAAAAAATTTAAGGTAAAAACCCATTTGTGACTCTAATTTTATCCTAAAGGAAAAATGCACTAGACCTTCAAACCAGGTTAGATCCAGGGACTAGATTTTCAGTTGAACTTGGCTTTTAATTTTAAATTTAACTTAAAGTAATTTTTTTTGAACAAAAAAAGAATGACATATAAAATGAATAAATAAATAAATAAAGTAAATAAAGCGATTTAAAGTAAAGAAAGCAATATAATTAATTAATTATTATAACTAAAAATCCCAAAATATGGGATATCAACTCTAACCCTTATGAGTTTTAGGTTGATCGCACATTCTCCAAAAGTCTAATTTTAAAGAAAATAAAATAAGCAAATAAGAAATATAAATTGGGAAAAAATGGTTTTCTAACATTTTTAGATTTGCAACTTTGAAATAGCTTGCATGCGTATCCCTTGAAATAAGAATCAAAACCCACGCAGTTTTTCGTTCTTGTGAGAGAGTTGGTCTAATTTTATGCTTGATTTTATTATGTTTTGTTCTTTATTTTGATACTTTACCAAATTAAAGAAAATGAGAAAGGAGACAGATTTAAGAAACCTTAAACAAAATTAAAAGAAAAGACCAATTTTAGGAATTGATACCTTTTTCTTGCTCTTCGAGGAGGCAGAGGTTAGAGTGCATTTCTGGAACAGAGTTCCACCTTGTGAAATGATTTGAGAAAAGAGGGGCGATCAGACTGCCTTTTCGGAGCGAAATTCCTCTTCGACTTGACAATTCTCTTAGGAAAAATCCAGATTAATTTTTAGATTAATTAAAAATTAATTTTGAGGCTCCACACGCCTCGATTTTGTCCTTCTTTAGATCAAAGAGAAATAAAGAAATAAGAAATATAGGTAAAAGAGGGAGAAAAGAAAAAATCAATTAGTGACAACTCAACCTAAAATGATTTCGGTGCCTAGAACAAGGTGAGGGAGGTTCTCTATTTATAATAGAGGTTTGGGGGGGGGGGGGGGGTCAGGTTTAATAATTTTACAATGGGGGATTGATGAAAAAGTGCTAAAAAATGAAGCTACCATGGGCATGAATGAGAAGTGCCATTGGAGGGGGGTGGCGCTAGAGGGCAACATTAAGGCCCAAAGGGGGCGGCAGCCTTGGCTGCCCAGAGTGGCAACCCAAGCTGCCACCCCCAAGCCAAGGCGGAGCCACCCCTTAGCTTGGGCGGCGCTGCCTCTTAGGGAGGGCGACAATCCCTCTCCCTTAGGGTGGCAGCGAGGGCTCAGGCCCAGACCCGCTCTGATGTCTTCTGAGTTTATTTGTGAATGGGTCGCATTATGGTTAGTGTCATTCGGCTTGGCACAAGGCTGAGGGTGGTAAAATATCAGTATTCACAATGATGCATGTGAGAAAGTTGCATTTGGTAAGATTTATAAAATAGATGGATTTTGGTTTGAGAAAAATAAATTATATATACATATTTGTTTTATGCATGAGTTACTTATAAAGAAAACTTATGGGTCACTTTGGGATTGCTAAAACTTTAGATAGTTTCAATGAATACTTCTATTGGCCTAAAATAAAAAGAGACATTGTGAGAATATGTGATAGATGTGTAACATGTAAACAAGCTAAATCTAAAGTTTTGCCATAAAGTTTGTATACTCCTTTGCCCGTACTTAGTGAACCATAGGTTGATATTTCTATGGATTTTGTATTGGATTTGCCTAGGTCAAAAAAGAGTAAAAACCCTATTTTTGTAGTTATTGATAGATTTTCAAAGATGACATATTTTATATCTTGTTGTAAAATCGATGATGCAACTAACATTGCTGATTTGTTCTTTAGGAAGATAGTATGACTCAATGGGATTCCAAGGAGTATTGTTAGTGACAGGGATGTAAAGTTTTTGAGCTATAGGGATGTAAAGCTTTTGAGCTACTTTTCGAAAGTATTATTGGGTAAGTTGGGAACTAAATTATTATTTTCTACTTTTTGTCATCCATAAATCGATGGTTAAACTGAGGCAGTGATTAGAAATTTAGGTACCTTATTGTGAGCTATCTTTCAAAAGAACTTAAAGTCTTAGGGAGATTGTTTGCCATTTGTTAAATTTGCTTGTAATCGTGTTGTGCATTCTACTATAAGTTATTCACCATTTGAGATTGTTTATGGTTTTAATCCACTAACTCCTTTGAATTTAGTTCCTCTGCCTATTTTTTAAAGGATTAGTTTCGATGGGAAAAAGAAAGTTAAATTGGTGAAGAAGTTACATGAGGATGTGCGAAATAATATAGAGAAGAGGAATCAACAAATTCCAAGTCAAACCAATAAGGGTAGAATAAAAGTAATCTTTGAATCTGTGATCGGGTTTGGGTGCATATGAGGAAAGAAAGATTTCCAAATCAAAGGAAATCCAAATTGCATCTAATAGGAGATGGACTATTCCAAGTTGTCAAATGAGTTAATGACAATGCATAAAAAGTGGATCTACCTAGTGAGTATAATGTTAGTGCTACCTTTAATGTTTCTGATTTTTCTCCTTTTGATATAGGTGTGTAACACCCAAGAATTTCAAATCATTTTTTCATGAGATAAATTAGTTAAGACTATTATGGATCATGACATTATTTCTATTCATATGTTATTTATATATATTTAGATACATGTATATATGTGACTGCTTGTGTGTGTGTATGTCATCATACATATCTACATGTTCATATTCATATGGTTATTAGATAGCTCATATATTCATAATATATTTATATTAGGTGATTGAATTACGTTCGAAAGTTTATAACCTATCTTTTTGAGGTAAAATGGAAAAGTTGAAATATAATCTAAATATAGTCGAAATTGAGTCAAAATCAGGCGAAGCTAAATTCTAAATAAGGTAGAAATTAGTTATAACATGGTCAAAATTAGTCGAAATATAGTTGAAATGATTCATACATATGTACTCTGTCTATCTATAAATCAGTTTTTCAATTGAATATGTACATTATGAGATATAGTCATGGAAGTGAGACCTACTCAGGTGGTATTCATGGAAAATCAGAGTAAAATTTGAAAATTCACCATAAATTGTGTAGTGGATATTTTGAGTTAAAAATTTAATATGTTATAGCTTTATGTGTCTAATTTAAGTGAAAAAAAAAAAATTGAAGTGATTGGATATTTATAGCCAAAATATAGCTAGTTTAGTATGTGCTGTTGAAGTAAATTTCTTTGAGTGAATAATAGCGAGACTTTATAAATAGGTTGTCCTCTCATTTTTTTCTTCTTTAGTCCAAAATTTATGTTCTTTCTTTTTCTTTATTTATTCACCTATTACAAAATACTATAAAATTTATCAATTTTTCAAGGCATTAATACTTTAATTAATGCATTACTCTTGCAATAAAACACTTCAAATTGATGTTTAAAACCTCATCAAAGCCAAAATTCTTCAAGAATGCTCTTATGAGAGAAATAAGCTTCAGGTCAAGGAAGGAGTGACATAGGCTTGTCCTCCTAAGTGCATTGATTGAGAAGCTATTACTTCTTTTTTATTAAGGTGAGTGAAAAACATATTCCTATATATGATTCTCAATATATGTGTATAAGAAATCTTTCATGCTATGTGACTATCAAGTTCCCATTCTCAAATATTCAAGTTCATGCTCATGTTATAACACATGTATGATAAATTCTCATGCTATTTCTCTATTTTACATTATGAAACTATCTAACATATATGGCATAAATCCCTAATCAATGGGGGGAAAACATCAGACTATTTGCACATAGTAATCCGCAGATAGGGTATATTATCCTACCTTTTCTTAGGGGGTTCATGCCCTAAGTACAAAACCTGATCAATCTTGTGTAATTAGTGGATCATGCCAATTATGCCTCTAATCTCACTCATATTACAAATTATAAGTTACAAGTTCATGTTAATTTCTATCAGTGCATTAACAAGGAACAACCTATTGATACAAGCCCTTACTATATCAATATATATTAGTTTATGTTATCTTTGATCCTATTTCCTATATTTTCATTATTACTCATTACTTAACATTTCTAATGTAAACTTATGTTATTATTTAACCATGCGTACAAGAAAAATTTTGTAACTTTCAAATAAAGTAAGGTATGATAGTATAATTTCTACTTACTGAGTTTTACTCATTCCATGTTGTGTTTCTTGTTTTCAGCTTGTAGGTAGTAGATATCTAGGGTTCTTTGCCTTCCCTTCTTTCGCGAGGAACCAAAGCTATCCATGTAATTTGTACTTTTGTTGGAGACCACTCTTGTTTAGTAGCTTTATGGTAGATTCATGTTATGTCAAGATCTTATGTTAGAATATTAAAAAGGAATGTAATTAAGTATTCTTTTGGGGTATGATATTATGATACATGTTTATATTATTATTCAGGATACTGACTAAAGAGATTGGGAAATCATAGTGAATTCTTTAGATATTATTATTATTATTATGTTGTGATAGATGATTCATGTTAATAGATGCACATAATAACAGGTTCTAATCTTAGGATTAGCATCAGGCTCATGCATATCATGTTAGAAGTAGGGTTCTATGGGTGGTTGGTGGCTTTAGGTGGTTGGTGACTCTAGGCTTACCCGTGCCCTAAGACAGTTGCATTCTGAACTTGGGATGTGACAAGGTGAAAATTCAAGGACGAGTCCTTTTGAGGAGGGAGGGAATTATGCAAATCAAGGTACTATAAGTAAGAAAAGCAAGGATCCAATGTATTTTAAATGGATTTATTCAAGAAAAAAATTCAAAGATTTAATAAATAGACTTAGTCAAGACTTGTGGAACAATTTATCTACAATTAAAGATTGCAAGAAAGAGTCAATCATCAAGCTAGACATTCAAGAACTCAAATCAAGCTTTGTGACCATGATTTAAGTGCAAGAAGGAGTTGTCTTGTTGGAATAACAATTCTGACCTTTTATGTTGAGTTCAAATTGCTCCAAATCATTACAGTTGGGCTTATTTAGAGACTTTAAGGTTGTTTGCATGTTGTTTTCTTTAATCTAATGGTTCCTACAACCTATTTATCTTGTTTTGAGCTGTTTATGTTTTGTTTAAGCCCATGGTTGGAAAAAGACATTATTTAATTACTTAATTAATGAATTTTGAGCCTATTATATGTTGGCTTAAATCCCAAAATGAATTTAAGTATTTATTTTTATTTTATTTAGGAAGTTTATTCTTATTTAAGAAGCTCATTCTTATCTAAAAAGCTTATCCCTATCTAAAAAGCTTAAATTAGTGTTTTCCATGTAGATAAGTCTCTATAAATACTTAACTAACTCATGTATTTCAGATCATTTCAGCTATTTGTGAAATAAAGACTTGTAAGAAAATTGTCTCAATTTTGGTTTTTGCTAAGAATTGTTTGAACTTATCAAAACTAATCTCTTTATGGGGTTCTATAATTTATACTCAGGTTCTTGATGCAAGTTTATCAGTGGGTCAATATTTTTTTTGTTTGAATTTAATTTACCTTTCTAAAGAGTCACTTCTAAACGTGAAGATTATTAGGTCTCAAAGCAAGTCGATTGGAGTTCGCATCGTCTCGAACTAGATCCAAATAACCTATTATTTTATGGCTTAATCCCACCCTAGAATGGTTAATCTAAATTATTTAGATAGTAACTAATTGTACTATATAAATTACTTTAACTTTTCATTCATAATCGATGTGGGACAATTCTCACCATAAAAAACTATCTTAATGGTTTCAGTATGATTAGTTTGTCTGTGTGAATATCAAAAGCAAGTATCAATTTGCATTAAAATGATATTAAAGATGAATGATTTCAGAGTTTCTTGGCTCGATAGGTGTAATGTTTAAAATCAAGAGAGCAACGTTGCATAAAGTAAAATTAATATCAAGACAGTCTATTTGGTATAATCTCTAGTTTTACGGTAAACTATGTGAATTATGTTACCTTTCTTTGAACTGCATAACTTATGGCATTTGAAGATTAATATACACCCTTGAAGTTGTTGTACTATTCAAATTCACCGTATCTAAAACACACAAAGGGAACATAAAAAAATAAAAAAATAAAAATTAATAGGAAATCAATTAGAAAAGTTATTATGTTTAGAATTTTTTTTAGGCAAATCTTTAAACCCTACAAGAATTGCAATAATATGACCATCTATTGCTTGTCATAATTTCATCTTCATTGAATCAGTGAGCAACATTATTCCATAGTGTAACAACTATTCTTTCTTTTTTACATAAATAAAAAGAATATACAAACAACTATAAGTCTAGTAAAAAAATATGGAACACATACACAAATAGTTGCGTATTATATTTTATTTAAAGGTGTTCCATGACAGAAGAATTTGGTGAAGATGATATATTCTTTAATCTTCCAACTATAATGATTTGTATAATAACATCTGCTGATGATGGTAATATATAAAGGAATGTTAAAAAACTTTAAAATCACACGATTATGGATAAAGGTAAGCATGGTTTGGTCCAATTCAGAGATTGGTAGATCTCCAAAATCGTTCTAAAAGTTGAGGATTTTAAAATTGGAGATCTAGAATTGTCCCATATATAAAAAGTCTCCGTATTTTCTTGTTCCAAAAATTAGGGACAGTTCAATTCGAGAATTAGGTACTTTCGATTCTAAAATTCAATACTTTTTGATTCAAGTTAGTACAATATGGAAATCAAAAAAATCAATTCTAAAATAAAAATTCATCAACTAAATTTTTTCAAAAATAACATGTAATATAAAAATAGAAACGTACAATTCATAAAAGAAATTTAAATACTTAAACATTCTTTAGGTTTCATAAAAAAAAAAATTACAAAAGTACACACAATGACACAAATTTTGTTAGAAAATAAAATATTTATCATTTTCTTCTATTGATCAATCTTTACAAACTTCTTAAAAGTATACTTAAAAATTTTCATCCCCAAAAAAGAAAATTTTTAAATACATATAGTTTTTATATATATTTTATCCATATTTTTAAAATTCTCTTGAATGCATATATTACTATATTTATTTTTCTTAAATACATATATTTTTATACATATTATAAATTAATATCTTTTATCTATATTTTTAAAATGTTATTATACGAATTAACAATTATCAATTCATGTAAAATAATAAAAGTAATCAACTTATTATTTTGGGTTATTTATAAAAAACAAAAATCAACTTTAACTCAAATTGTAATTTCTGCAGAATATTTTAATTTTGATACATTGATACACAAACTTTTAATTTTTAGCAAAATTTTCCTTTATCTGAATTTCAATTTAAACTTTAGCTATCAATGCTGATGTGATAATATTTTATTAATATTTTTTCTATTTCAGCATCTGACTAAAAATTTAAAACAAAAAGGGAGAAAAACCTAAAAGCTTTTCTTTTAACAAACATGTCATATGCATATGATTTATTTTTTCTTTAATAAATAGTCATATATATGATTAAACTAAAAGCAAATTGAATAAATAGAAATTTAAATAAATTTGGATAATAGATATGGAATCTGATTTCAAATTTTTTTTATATAATTATTATTAAAAAATAGAAAATAAATGAAAATGTTCTAAAAAGATAAACTGTTAGGCGTTTTGCAAGTATACGAATCGTTTATACAAGTAATAATATGTGAATGGGTGTCGTATCTTACAGAAAGGCGTTGTTAAGTATCAAAATTAAATATTTCTAAATTATTTAGAGAAAATTAGAATTAATAGTTGAAATAAAAAATTAAAGTAATATTATAAATTAAAAACAAAGTAATTTTAAGTTTTGAAAATTGAAATAATTTTAATAAGCCTAGAATTTAGATTTCGTCAATTGTTTTTTTTTAAAATTTTTTATTTCAACTCATGATTGATTATCCAAAATACAAATTTAATGAATTAACTGCTTTAAATTATTGTAATTCTCTCTCGAGCACCTACATTAATTACATGTCTATTTTCATGATCATTTAGTTAATGAAAGCCCATTAAGTTCTTTAGCAATTTCTAACCTCCTAAAGTGTATCCTAATATCTTGACAACTTGATATTTTAGGTTATTGATCTAGTGAACTAATATTATATTTCATCTCTCAATCCATTATGTGTTATCTTAAATAATGTCTAATAGTGACTAATTGTCAAACATTTATAAACCTAGATCAATAAATTAATTAATTTCAACTAAACACAAGATAAACAATCGATCATTGTCTAAACCATAAAATTAACAATTGATTACATATAAATTCTAAAATAAGTAATATAGCCAAGCATAGTTGAAATACAAATTGAAAACTTTATTGAATTAATAAAATAGATCAACATTGCTAAATAATTAAATTAAATAAAGACAAATAGAGTTAAGAATGAAAATCTTCTCTATTCGCTAAGATTTGATTTCGATTGCTAGCCCTTCAATTTGAAGTTTTTCCTTGCTTTTCTTGAATATTCTCCTCTCTAGACTTCTCAGAAAATTTTTCACTCTTCAACTCTTTATAGAAAATGAAGTTTTGAAAGTTAAATACCTATTTTTGCCTAAAAATCACCAGAAACCGGGTCATTAATCTAAAAATCAGGTTGAGTGCACTCAAAAATCGGGTACCAATTTATGAGTCTGTGTCTTCGGAAAATAATTTGGATAAAAATCGAGTGCTTTAGCCGAAAATCGAATCGAACTTCTATAAAAATTGGGTACCGGTTTTTATAATAAATCTTTTTCAAATTTATTTATTTTTGAGCCAAATATCTAAATATTTTCAATCTTAACTTCAAACTTAAAAAATAAATAAAATAATATCAAATATTTATAAAATAAAATAAAATCATAATAAAATATATTTAAATTAACTTAAAAATACTATTAAAATGACACACATTAGAAATTATTGGAAGAAGTGGGTTTTTATTGTAGGTTCCATTTTATACAATAGCTCAAATGATAAGAGCAATAAGTACAAAAAAGAAAATTTGAAAAAAAAACTAAAAAGCTTTTATTTTGGGCACTCCTCCTTCTCATCATCAACTATAAATCGACTACCACAATTCTCTCTAGTGAAACTGAAAATATCTTAAGACTTGTTAAAAACAAATTATTTTATGGCTCTGGGAATGGAAGTTTTTATTGTCTATTAAAAGAGCGAACTTTGGGTGCATTTACTCCAAAATTAGGAGAGTGACACTGGTGCATTCAGCCTGAGAAAGATTCACATCATGACTGCATTTTTTTAGTAGAGTCTAATAGAGAACTTGCAAGATTAGTATTATTTGGTTACATAGTGTGATCACCTTCACAGTATGATTGATTGCAAAAAAGATAGCTAAATCTAGCAAGATTAAGAAATATACCAGTATTTCTTGATTTCGAATCATCATTATCAATTCCAATAGTAAAAGATGCTAATAAATTTGCGAATACAATGGTGAACCTATCCGATATCTTAATCATATGAATTACTATTTACTAAAGGAAAACAAAAATGCTCAAATTATATGCACATGATATGTTTGCTAAAATACCCAAAAGAAAAGCTTTTAGATTTTTTCTTTTTTTTTTTACAATTTTTTTTTTAAATTTCTAGTCAGATGCTTATATAGAAAAATATTAATAAAAAATTACCACATCAGTATTGGTAGCAGAGTTTAGGTTGAAATCTGAGTGTAAGCAAATTTTGACAAAAACTAAAAGTTTATGTACTGATTTGTCAAAATAAAAATATTATGCAGAAATTACAATTTCGATTAAAGTTTTTTTTATATATATATATAAATAACCTATTATTTTTATATATATAATGATTTTATACTTAGTTATATAATAATCTTTCATAATCTTATATGAATTCATATAAAATTATGAAAAATTATTGTATAAATAAAGGTAAAATTACACACACAAAAACATATATAAATATATTTTGGTATTGTCATGATCCGATTCCGGATCGCGACGGTCCTAGGATGCAGGAGATATTAATGGCGACCGACACCCATAGAATCCAATATCCCATGCAATTATCTATAACCATTAAATTATTAATTAATTTACTAAATTACTATTCATTCTGTTATTCTGTAAACTGTCTATAATTATAATACCGTTGGCTATAACATCCATCATAACATGTCATATTAATAATCATAGTCCATAATATATCATATATATATGTTCATAGCCTAACCCATACATGCTTCATGGAGCAGCTAGATCATGAACATCCAAAATACTGTATTTAATATAATTACATTGCTATGGAAGTTTGCAGAAATCCATAGAGAGTCAGAATTTGAAATTCTGCTATCTACTCTGCACTTGAAAATGGTGAACAAGGAAAAGAGTGAGTATATAAGATACTCAGTGAATCTAATATGCATCGCCAATAAAAATAATTTGGATCAATAATAAAAGATAATAGAGTAAATAATAATAACAATCTGTTCAATAAAATCAGAACACAAAATCAATTATAGGGAATGACAGTAAGGTCAAAACTCATATCAAAGGAATGGTATCACATGGATAAGATAGGTATAGGGCCATGAAACATGTAGACTATGCGTAAACACATAGTCAATCTCATATCAATAAACATAAGACTGATTAGGTCTTATGGCTAGGACCAATAAACTTCCCAGTTAGGGTATCAATAAATAATGTGCACATTGCCGATAGTATGTACCCACTACCTTGTCGGAGAGGCAGCTATGTCAAACCACATTAAGATCAATATAAGTATGAAACATGCCATTAGATATCATTATACACAATGGTATCACCAAGTAACAATATCTCAATATCAATAATTTCAAGTAGTAATTTAAACAATGGAATGGCAATAATCAATAAATATGCAATGGCAATTGGTTTGGTAAACAACAATGGAATAGAACATAGGTTAGTCATACATAAGAAAATAGTTGGCACAATTGACATGTTAATGTCGCTGGCGACGATGGCATTCAAATGATAGGCCTATGGATGAATAAGTGATAGGGCTATGACAAAATGGACTAGACATTTCATCAAACACTTGGTATGCAATGTTGGACAAACCAATAGGTTAGATTTTGGTACAATGTTGGCATTACCCAATTAACCAACAACAAGGTCACAATCAAGGCTACACAATAGGCAATAGATATATAATATTAAATATCATTTAAAGGATCAATTAGGCTTAGGAATTCAAAGGAAAAACAAAGCAAAAACAAAGGCATTAATAGTAAATGTAGGTTTGGCCAAAACATGAAATCCAAGGATGGTTTCCAATGTTCAATCTAAGACAATAAATATGTTATTTGATGCATATTAAACTCACCTAGCACTCCAAATTGTCTTGGAAAATTGATTTTCCACCTATTGCTTCAAAGGAGGCATAAATGACAACTTTGGCAATCTTGATTTTCCATAATAAATTAATCATAAATTAATCATCCATTAGCCTCCAATTAACATATTCTAAGCTTAAATAATATAAACCAATACAAAATCACATAGCTAAATCAAACAACTTCACTTAGGGTTTGTAAATGAGGGAAAATGATTCAAATGCATGAATTGATGCAATCAAACACAAAACTCATCTAATTCATCATCTGAATCATCTAAACTAACCTTAAAATCAAACAAACTAACTTGTTACCTCTTAGGGAGATTCCACCCGAAATGCTTCTTCAATTTTTCCTTGATTTCTATTGTGATTTCAAGTGAGAAATGACTTGGAAATGGAAGAAGCAAGGTTGAAATCAAGTTTTCTTTAGTTTTTCTTTAAGGAACAAGCTTAAAAATGGAGAAAGATATGAAGAAGATGGTTTGGCCACAATGGAAAAGGAAGAAGATGAACAAATTTTTGCTAAGGCATGCTTAAATATTAAGTTACTAATAGCAAATTTCACTTTAGTCCATAAACTATCAAGTAATCATACTTTGACCCCAACTTCTTCTGTTATTTATTCTAACAATTCTGTTGAGAATTGGATTTCAAAGTGGTGATTCAAAAGGCTTATTTTTATTTATACTTAATTATAAAAATAGTTTCAAAGCCTTTCTGAAACCTAGATAGACCACTTTCTACTATACCCCTTAAAGTTCCTTTTATTTACGATTTTGCCATCACTTACTTTTCCAGTATTCCTAAATATTTCTCACCTCTTTCTTTTTACCATAATTACACATGCATATGTAGGGTTTTTTACCCCCTGGTTAAAATCAGAAATTCATTTGTTGACCGGACTGCTATTTCCTCGGCAGTATTTTCGACACCGGCGATTTTTGGAAAAATATTTCATTTGCTTTCTAACTGTATCTCTAAAATTATTTCTAGTCATTTCAATGATTTCAAACCATAATCTGAGAACTATATCATGCATTTAAGATAGGGTTGCCTAGGGTATTATAGGTATGGTATGGTACTATATAATTATCGTTTGAGTATAACAATGAGATCCAAAACTCTCTACAGTACAGTTCAATTCAGAGATGGATACAAGATTTTTTTTTCTAAAAATTTTCAATTTAATTATTTTTTGGTTTAACTATGCCTAAATATGAATTTCTCGTGTTTATTCGGTCCCAAACCCGAATAAAGAAGGAGAGTTGTAGTAGGTGACAACCAATATAAAATTTTATCACATTTCATAATTATAGATTCAAATGATATAAACTTCAGGACGTTCCACGTGCAGCATCGGAGCCCAGGTTCAGTGTTAAATAGGCAAGGGTGTAGGCGTCCCCCGAATGCGACGCTCCTAGCTGACGCTTGGATGTAGCACTAAATAAGCAAAGGTTTCCATATCATGAACGAGAAGAAACATGTTAAGAAGACGAGAAGAAACAAGTTGAGAAGAAAATTAAAATTGGGACTTAGAATATTGGGTCTCTTACAGGCAAATTGATGGAACTTGTTGACATCACGGAGAGGAGAAAAGTCAATGTACCTTGTTTCCAATAGATGAAATGGGTAGGAGAAAAAAGTAAAGACTTGAGTAATTCAAGCTACAAATTGTGGTATATAGGGAAGGAGAAGAACAAAAATGAAGTGGGCATCATTATAGATAAGCCATTAAAAGATATAATGGTAGCAGTGAGAAGTGCAGGAGATAGGATTATCCTTATTAAGCTAGTTGTTGAAGGAGAAGTGATGAATGTAATTAGTGCATATGCTCCTTAAATTGAATTAGATAGTATGAGTAAGCAAAATTTTTGGGAGAATATAGACAACCTTATGCAAAGTATACCAATTGAAAAGAATATTTTTATTAGTAGAGACCTAAATGGACATGTAGGAAGTGATCGGTAGGATTATAAGAAGGTGCTTGGAGATTTTGGCTATGGTATGAGAAATGAGGAAGGACAAGCATTCTTGATTTGCTATGGCTTATGACCTAATCCTTGCAAATACCCACTTTATAAAATGGGAATCTCATCTAGTGACTTTTAAAAGTGGGCAAAATAAAAGCCAAATTGACTTTCTTCTCATAAGAAAGATAAATTAAGCCCTATGCAAGGACTAAAAAGTGATCCCAGAAGAAGCGTTAATAAGTCAACATAAGTTGATAGCTCTGGATGTCAAAATCAGGAGAATGACAAGGAGGTATAAAATAAGTACAACATCTAGAATAAAGTGGGGGAAATTGAAAGCGGAGAAGCAAGTGATGTTTAAGAATGAACTCTTCAAGGAGAAATCATAGAATTTGGACATGGAGGCTAATGCTATATGGCTAGACATGGCTTCAAGGATTAGGAAAATAACTAGAAAAGTTTTGGGAGAATCTAAAGGATATGGCTCATCCTCAAAGAAGAGGTGGTGATAGAGTGAGGAATTACAAAGATAGTGAAGAGTAAAAGGGAATAGTATAAGACACTATCGAAATGTGATAATGGAGACTCATGAGCAATACAAGAAAGAAAAAAGAGGCAAAAAGGCCGCGAGTCAAGCAAGAGCACGAACTTTTAAGAAGATGTATGAGAAACTTGAAATGAAAGAGGGGAAAAATGATATTTACAAGTTAGCAAGGATGAAAAAAAGGAAATGTCGAGATCTCAATCAGGTGAGATCTATTAAGAATAAAGAAGGAAAAGTTTTGATGAAAGATGAGGATATTAAAGAAAGGTGGATGAGTTACTTTAATGAACTTCTCAATGATGGCCAATATGGTAATATGATTGACATAAACCACATGACTATAGAGAAGAATGTGACATTCACTAGAAGGATTAGATTTTCAAAGGTTAAGAAGGCTTTGAAGATAATAAAAATTAGGAAAACATGTGGCCTTATGGAATACCTATTGAAGTACGGAAGTGTCTAGATGATATTGGAGTAACTTGGTTGACTAGATTGTTTAACAAAATCCTAACTTCAAAGAACATATCATATGAATGGAGGAGGAGCTTTTTAGTCCTCATTTTTAAAAACAAGGGAGACATTCAGAGTTATTCAAACTTGTTATCTCTATAATGATTTTGATGATGTAATTGAAATCCAAAACAAAGTGTTAATTAATATACTTGAGTTACAAATGATTGTTTAACTTATGTTTAAGATTTTGTTTAAAAATAGGGATTCACGCCTGTGAATATTATTAACGTCCGTGAACAAGATCAAGGCAACATATGAAATTTACTCAAAAAGGATCTTAAAGCCCTTGAACTTTTCTTCACCACAGTGAAAGAGTTTCATGCTCGTGATCTTTATTCATGCTCGTGATTAATTTAAGAATGGTTTTGGCTCAGAAAAATAGAAAGAGTTTTCAAGACCATGAAAAATTATTCACACCCATGAAATATTTTCACGATAGTGATAGTTGTTCACGCCTAAGGATGATTTAAAATTTAAAACTGGTGCATAAGAATTCAAGATCATGGATTTTGGTTCAAGCCCGTAAAGATTCATATTCATGACTGTGAATATTTATCACACCCGTGAATCAGTAGTCGCCTATGTTAAATATAGTCGTTGAAAAAAGATTTAGAGGCAAATCTCACATTAAATGCAACCAGAACGGTCATATTTAATCACCATTCATTGAAGGCTATAAATACATGAAGATTTGAAGTTCTAACAGCAAGTGAAGCACATATCTAAAGAGAAATCAAATTGTTGTTAATTCATACTCTATTTTTCACATTTTCTGAACTCTTTGAGCTTTATTTCTTATTCTTAAAGTTCTTACTATCTTTTGCTAGTCTTAACTATTCATACTTTATTATATATCATTGGAATAGCTTTGTATAAGTTTAGAGAGACTTAAAAATCTCTATCTCTCAAAAATCTGAGTTGTAACTCAGTGTGTAAAGGGTGAAATCCCTGAAAATCTATTGTAATTGATTTGGATGGTGCACTCGATTCTAGTGGAATCTCAATATCGAGTTGATATAGAGAGAAGTGGACGTAGGAGAAGGAATTTGGCTCCGAACCACTATAAATTGACTGAGATTTCTTAACTCTTCTCTTTTATCATTACTTGTTATTTGAAATAAATTTGCCTATTGCATATTGATTGTATTTTCTCTTAAAAAATTTTAAAACTCCTATTCACCCCTCCTCTAAGAGTATTGCTATAGTAGTGTTCAT
>CANXYC011480610.1:0-17391 GCA_948193065.1 Aleurites moluccanus
GTATAAATCCAAATCTTAAAGTAATGTAATAGGAAATGTTTAAAATAGTTCCATGGTACTATAGCTAGATTATGGCATGTAGATAATGTTAAGTTTGCATGTATATATTTTTATAAATTGAGTATAATAAATGTTTGTATAGTCATATATGATTGTGGTGTATGTTATATATATATTGATGGAGATATTGAGATTGTTTGGAGATTCAGAGGGATCCTGGTGTCTGAGATGAGATGAAATATTATAGAAGTGTTATTTGTGTGTTTTGATTTCTTAGGCATAGTCCAATTTTAGAGGAGGTGCTGTCGAATTTTCTTTAGCATTTTCATAATTAATTGGGTTATATTTGATTGTTGCATATCATTTAGGTTGTCATTTGGGTTCTATGCGGTACTGGTCGCTTATGCATCACCCGTACCCTAGGACAGTCATGGCTCCCAAGTTGGGCTGTGACAAAACTCCTTGAGATTGATAGATTGGCATATTTATTTTCTTATATTAGCTTTAGTCATGTTAAGAGGCAAGCCAATATAATAGTCCATTATTTAGCTAAAACAATATAAGTTGTCATTTTAACAAGCTGAAACTATGGTTGTATGGCCTTAAATTTCACTATGGGAGCTTGTAGCCTCATTATAATAGAATTTTTTTTCCAATTAATGCTTAATAAAAGCTTTCTTTATCTTAGAAAAAAAATCAAATTAGAATTTAATTTTCGAGTTAATACACCCTTCATCCCTCAACTATTAACTAATGCACGTGATCATTTCTCAATTAAATTTAGTAACGGTAATATCCCTAAAGTTATATGATTTGTTTCATGAAAGCCCCTCAGTTCATTTTTCATCTATTTCTCTAACGAAAATCATACGTGGACACCACATAAGCTTATTTTAAATTAAAATATGCCATGTTAGCTTTGTTCACTAGATTTTTTCTTTTTTCCTACGCGCCCCTCTCTCTTTCTCTGTCATTCGCCTGCAAACAATCACCATTCTCAGCTTCTTTCCTCGCAAAAATTAACCACCATAAATGAAAAGTTAAAATTACCACAAAAAATGGAAGATTCAAGATTTTGTTATTAAATATCTATTAACTTTAAAAGAAAAAAAAAATTCACAATCCAATCTATGCATGATTAAAATCCCATAAAAACCAAGAAAAATATTAACCAAACCCACCCTGAAAGTTGAAACCCACAATGAAAAAAACAACTTTGCAAATTGATAAACAAAAAGAAACTTACCTAGATAAGAACCCACCAAAATCTTGAATGAATCAAAACTGTACGATTAAATAGAAAAACTTCAAAGGAAAGTTTGATAAAAAAAATCACCAAAAACAAAGTTATCAAGCCTAAAGATCTAGCCAAATGGACTAGATCACTAACCTCGTTGTAATAAACACAGAAACCCTCAAGTTAGAGACTGGAATCACCACTTGAGGTCCGGTATGGTTAATGCCACACTCATCACATATCTAGTTACCATATCCATGGTGGAAGGGTCAAGGCACCTACCAAAATTGAGCGGAGGCCATAGGCCATCGTCACAGTAGCGCTGGCCATCTCCACATTTTCTCTTGTCGCCAACATCTTTTTTCTCCTACATTTCTCACCACCATTACCACCAACCATCTTCTTTGTGGGTGCTGCTAGTGCTTGCTCTCCTAGATTCCTCACCATAGATCACTACGATTTGAGCAGCAAATCCTCATCTTGATGTTGATCATCTAGCTGATCAGTTTGCACAAAAGAAAGACCAGTCAGACCAACTGTTTGATGCTTGTATGATTGATTAGATTGCACAAAAGAAAGAACACAAAGGTCCTTTTGTTACTGCTTCACGTGAAGAAGAACTTGTCTTCTACTTTCCTTAGGGCCACATCGAGCAGGTTTAGTGCATCAATTTCCTTCTTGTTTTACTGTATTTATTGCGAATTAGGGATTAAATTAGGTTGAAACTTTGGTGGGTTTCAAAAATTAGGGATTGATTGTTTAATCTTTTGAATTTGATGGGTTTTAAGAATTAGGGATTAATTGTTTAATCTTTTGAATTTGATGGGTTTTGGAAAATCTGAATTAATTTATTTTCAGTAATATAAATATTAAAATAGCTTAGTATTTCAATGGCATTTAGTTAATCTGTTCATGTTATTTTCTTGATCAATAATGTGTTAGTGTTTATTTGATTATAAGATTGCCCAACTCTCTTTATTTTTTTTTTATTTTTTTTTTGCAAAAACCAATGTTTTCATGTTGTTTTGAGATGGAGTATAAGATTTAATTTTGATGTTGGGATGGAGGCGATGGTGTTGATTTGATATTGGATCATTAAGATAATTGGATGGATTTAAGGTAGGTAGGAGGATAAGAGAAATATATTCATGGTGAGTCCGTGCTTGATGTTGTAAGAAAAGAAGCTGAGAATGATGATTGCTTGTAGGTGGATGAGAGAGAAAGAAAGAGGGGCACATGGGTAAAAAAGAAAAAAATTAGTGGATAAAGCTGACATGGCATATTTTAATTTAAAATAAGTTTATGTGGCGTCCACGTGTGATTTTCATTAGAGAAATAGATGAAAAATGAATCGAAAGACTTCCTGAAACAAATCATATAACATTAAAGATATTACTATTGCAAAATTTAATTGAGGGACGATTATGTATATTAGTCAATAGTTGAAGGACGATGCGTATAATTTACCCTTTAATTTTGAGTTGAGTTTCTATTGGCACTAAGGACCTATTTAATTCAACGGTAACAATCATGTGTTCGTGATTAGTAATCAACGATGAGTTGTTGGCAACTAATGAATAGAGAGTTTAATGTTAACAATTAGAAACTATAGCTTTCAATATTTCAATTATAATTTTGAATCACTAATTACTGAATTTTAAAATACTATTTCAAACTTTCAATTTATCAAATACCTCGTGCTAGTGATTGAGAATTTAAATTTGAAGTGCTAATTCTCAACAATTAATGCAAACGAATACTAAATTTATAAAAATAAAGTCAATTATTGATTACCATTAATTACTGCTATAATTCATTAATTTTTAATATTTTTATTGCTAAAGTAAATATATATATATAAAGTTATTTTACTAAAAAAAAAATGAAAATGTAAAATTTTTATAGGTTAAAATTTTTTTTAAACTCGTTTAAAAGATGTTGCACATATATTTACTGTTAACCTAAGTCTGAGTCAGTAAAAAAAATACCTATTTTTCAACTATAACAAAATGTTAATATCTATTTAGATGTGCTTTACATAATAAAAGATTTAAATAATATTTGATTAACTCTTAACAGTTTTTTAATAAAAAAAATCTCTTAATTGGTAAGAGATTATAGTTGTTTAGTAAAAATATTGTAACGTTATGTTTAGTTTAATTTTATAAAAAAATTCATTTCATTTGCAAATAAATTCTAAATAGATTCATTTGTAAATAAATTCTCATATTTGTTATAATTTCAGAATTCATTTTAATATTTCATTTAGTAGAAGATACCCTATAATGTATTATTTATTTATTTATTTATTTTTTAAAGATTTTATATTATATTAATAAAAATATAATTATTTAAAATTTAATTTAATATTTATTAATAATACTCTTTTATATACACTATTTTTTTAAAAATAAAATATAATTTTGGCCATTAATAATTAAATTTATTAAGAAGTTTGTATTTGTGAAAAAATTTAAAGAAAAATATCAGTTAGTTACTTCCAATTCTCCCCATTTCAAGATTTTTAATTATAATATTTAGGAAGAAAATTATTGACAATTTTTCTTTGTTAATAAATTATATAATATTTTATTGCTACAAGGATTGATTTTTTTAAAAAAATAAAGTTATGTATTTAATTGAATAAAATAAATTTAAAAGGTCTAATTATACATTTCATTATAATATAAAATCATTATATACATATATTTTACTTATATTTGTGTGCTTGCATTTATTATTATTTAAGAAAATGAATTGCTTAAAGAATTTCGTTGCGATTCCATCTAAACAATAAATTCGATTAGGACCGACTCTAACTCTTGGTAAACTATAATTTTAAAAAATTAAAAAATATAATTTTTTAAAATTATAGAATTAAAATACAAATATTATAAATACAGTTTGTTAAAAATTATTCAACCACACTTTTAAATCAATTCTTAAAATTATAAGATTTAGAGTTGGAGTTTTGAGTTGTATTTAATTTTAAAGTATAAAAGTAATTGAAATATAATTAAATAATTAATTTTTATTTTAAATATTTTAAATATAATTTATTAAAAATGATTTAATCACAATATCTAATTTATATTTTAAAAAATTATAAAATTCGAGTCGAAATTTTGAGTTATAGTTAAATTAAAAAATAAAAATAATTAAAATAATTAAATAATTAATTTTTCTGGATTTATATTAAGTGGACCTAAAAAATATTAAATTATAACTTTAAAATAAAAAAATAAAATATTTTTATTTTAATATGAAAATCAATAAAAAAATAATTAAGTAAATATTTAATAAAAAATAAAAAATAAATTAAAAAATAAATAGGTTATTGAAAAAAAAAATTATATATGTTTTAAAAAAAAAAGAGGGAATCATTTTTAAAAAAAGTTTGAAATAATCAATTGATAAAAGGAGAGTAACATATTAAAATTAATAAATGTATTTTAGTTTTTCAAGATTTATAATTTAAAATCATAAAATTTATTTAGAAATAATTTCATAAAATTTCACAATTTTATAGAATTTATTTATACCAAATAAATGGTAAAAATTAAAATCTACAAATATAATTTGCAAATAATTGCTCAAATGCTTTTAAATAATAATTGCTATTTTTTTTAAAAATCTAAAATTATTATTACTATTATTAATTTTTTTCATTTACTAATTCTATAACTCTTAAAAACTTTTATTCAAATTTTTTGTTATTTTTTATATTATTATATTTTTGCGACTTCAATTAAAATTTATGCATATAATATATTTTTACAATTTTTTCAATTAGTTTATATATAATAAATTTATTCATATATTTACTTTGTATTAAAATTCATAATTATTTAAAAATAATATTTAAATTTTAATAATAATAATAATAATAATAATAATTATTATTATTATTATTATTATTATTATTATTATTATAATATTATAAGAAATAAATTAAATAAAAAAATATTAATCGCGGGCTAACTCTACTAGTAATTATAAATATTCGATTACGTAATTAGGCTTTAGCCTTTTAAATTACTTTAAATTCGCATTAATTAAATGGACGATCGTGTAATCCGTCAATAAAAACACTCATAAACTCTAAAAAAAAAAAAAAATCATATCAAAAGCAGTCAATTAAATTCGATTATTTTCAAACAAGACCTTGCACCCTTCAACACTTTCAAAATTGAAAATTCCCCTAATTTCACGCGCATTTTAATTTCCCAGTTCCCACGTGTAAATACAATAGCTTGTCATTCAAACTTCCCGAGTGTAATCCACGCTCAAAATTCTGATAGCAAAAAAAATTTCATTTTACCCCACATGGCATCACCTGTGATATCTGTAAATAAAAACAGCGTTTGCCACCTCTGCCTCTCTCTTTCTATATATTTGCCAGTAGCGCAATTTCCTGCAAATAATAACAAAGACCCCAAAAATCTCTTCTTCCGCCACCTCCGGCCACCACCATCGCGGTCCGGCTACCTTTCTCTCCAAAAATTCTATCGTGAGAAAAACTGACAAAACTGTGCAAAACCCAGAACCTAGAATTCGTAATCAGAGGGTGCTAATACTAAAAAAATAAAAACCCAGAACAAGGCAGAACTTTTTGAAATTCAAAAAAAAAAAAAAAAGGAAAGGAAAGAGTCAAATGTTTGGACTATAGGGGAAATTTTTCGGTTTCTGACCAAGTGTATAATTGTTGATCATCATGGGTGTTTCTGGAAGTGTTGGAACGGGAGGTGTATGTGCTGGTGGGGGTGGTACCAACGGTACAGCAGGTGGGACCTCTTGCTTTGATATAAACATGACGTGTTGGTGTAGATGGAGATGGGAATACCAACAACAGTTGCGTCACCATAGACTCGTTTCCTCCGGTTTGGTTTTCTTTTTGTGTTGTTTGGTGTTGTATGGATCAATCGGTGTGGTTTTTGGGTGGCTTATGTTTAATAAACCTTATTTGAGTGCTAGTGGTGTTTCGGGTTTAACCTCCTCTGTTGGGTGTCAAGAGGACAATGAGGGCTCTTGGTCAATTGGTCTTTTTTATGGTGATTCTCCCTTCTCTCTGAAACCAATTGAAACTGTAGGTCTCTTTTTCTATGTTTTTACATTTTTGGCAGAGTTTGATTTTTTATGGACTCTTGTATATGGTTTAATTTTGTTTTCATTCGAATAATGTGTTGGCATTTCCAAAGTGCCACTCAAATATTATGGACAATTGGCCTTTTTTTTTTTTAATCCATTTTGGGTTTAATTTTTGATTTCTGTGATGTGGGTATTAGTGACCAATTCTTGTGGTTTTCAATCTGATAGTTATTTCCGTTTAAAAAAAGAAAAAGAAAAAAAGCTGATGATATATATATAACTTCTGATTTCATTTCTTTCTTTTGTTATGTGGTTAGTTTTTCATTATAAAGGTATATATGCATATAATTAAACTGATTTTTTTATTTTCTAATGGGAATTTCGATATTTGTGGGTAATTGTCTCTCAAAAGAGGGAAAAAACTTGGTGGGCAGTTGTTGTTTATGGACTTGAGGTGTTTTTGACCTGCGGGTTGAAATTGGTAACAGGTGAATGTGTGGAAAGATGAGAGTGCAGCCTGGCCAGTAGCTAACCCAGTTGTCACCTGTGCTTCAGTCTCAGATGCTGGTTTCCCCAGTAATTTTGTTGCTGATCCTTTTCTTTATGTTCAGGTAATTATTATCTGTTTGTTTGTTTATTTATTTATTTGGTACTTTGTTCAGGTTTTGTTGACTTGATTAGGTATTGTTTCTGGTTAAATTATTATATTACATGTAATCACCATCACCAATATGTGTTAGTCGTTCAACCGTCAAATTAACTGGACTAACAGACGGACTTTAGTTAGTTACATTCTGATTCATAAATCGGGATCAATATATTTTCCTTTTTGGAACTTTGTGGATTTTTTGTGGCCTTAATTGAGCTGAAGCTGTTGCTTTGCTACTGTTCTAATCTTTGAATGCCAGGTGTTTAGGTGTTTGTGAATAAATATATTCCATTGTCAACAGTATTTCAGTATGATAGAAATGTTAGGTTGCACAGGTATGCCAGAGGTACTGTAGTCATGGGATTTTTTTTTATTCCATCATTGAGTTGCAGTTGAATTTTTCTGCAAGACACTTTTCTCTTTCTTGGAATTGGAGGAAGCACATGATGATGTTGATGTGATGTGAGCTGTATGAATCTCATTGTTAAGAAATGTTGAAATTGTGGTTATGCATGCTGTTTGTGCTCTTCATGAGATGTTTCAAGGATCAATATTTTGCTGTTCCATCATATATAATGGATATTCCAAGTGTCCTTGAAATGAGGGGCAGGTGGCTCAAGGCAGCAATTAAGATTTTGTTTAGCATAGATTGTAGTGTTCCTTCATGAAGATTCCATTTAAAAATGAGAATTCATTAGGGAAAGCATTCCTAAAAAGAGACAAGAAAAAATGACAACTTATCGTGTGATTGGGATAATCCTTATGGGATCAATAGATGCAAAAGAAGTGTGGTAGAAATTTATTGGATTTTCTTTGGGGGTAGAAAGCTTTTGATAATAAACTGGTAAACTATGTAATTTCTTAACCTTTCCTTTTTCCTTTTTCCTTTTTTTCTTTAGGGAACAATTATTATTGAACTTTTGTGACGGGGTGAATTTGTTTTATCTGTTGTATGATTAGCTGGGGAGAGAGAGCAGGAGAGTCTACAATAAACAAATTTGAGTACTGGTGCAGTGTTTTTCCCCCCCAAGATTTGAGATGTACAGAGTTTTGAGCTGGAATTAATTTTTCTCTGTATTTTTGGCATATAGTGATTGATTACTTCTTTTTCCTTAACGGAAGAAAAAAAATTTCATTAAGGGTTCACATTGTTGCTGAGAAATCCTATTCAATGTTTTGATTGAAAGCAACTAAAAATTATGTTTAAGGCGCACTTGGGATGTTTTGGTCATAAAATTTCAACACTTTGAAAGCGAGTTTTGCTTTTAATCAGCACTAATTAATTCTCTTGTATGTGTTAGGGTTCTCGTGTTTAATTTGCAGGTTAAACCAGTTTTATGCATCTGTTCTCGTCACTCTTGTTGGTTTATCTAGGGCGCCTGGAAGAATGTTAGTTGATTCCTTTTGGAAATCTTTAAGCATCTTTTTGTTTAATGGAATCAAGTAGAGTTCAGAAGGACAAATAATGGCTTGTATATACACCAGTTCTTGCCTTTTGGATATTCATTGCTGTGTATAGAGGTTGCTACAGTAGAGGTGACCCTCAAAGTCTTGTTCTATTGACAATTTTTCTTTACAAAGGACATTTGTAGGTTTGTTTAAAATTGTTAAGGTATGTTTTTTAGGTACACTGTTCTCTTTTGCTGCCCTGTTGCTTTTTGATCTTTGTTATTGTGTTTGATGGGGTTCAATTGTGGGCTTGGAAAAATAACTTTTGTCATGAATTTGGCTAGTGTTTAGGTGTCAGAGATATTGAGAAGGTGCCAATTGTTGTACTTTGTTTGTTTTTCTCTGTTAAGACACTGGAATTTGTTAATACCTGGTACACATATATAGGGTTGATTGATTTTCTTCTTAGAGGAAGGTGCAGTCCCTTATAAGGTTGGTTTTCCATTTGGAAGATATTGAACTATAAACTGATCTATGATAAAATACTTGGTACTTTCCATTTCTAGCTGATATATTTTATTCAATGATGGATATTGAAGGGTAACATCAGTTCCCTCATCACACCTTTACTTCTTTAGTTTTGGGCATTAGCTGTTGAATATTTCATTTGGTAAACAGGCTGTGTTAGTTGGAGAGCAAGTGTTAGGTTACAGATCCTGCTGATTAGTGAAGAGGTAGGTTTTTGAGTATGGCCATAGGTCTAAATGATTTGTTGAATTTTCGTTTTGATTTTACATGAAAGCCTAATATGATGGGTAACTGGAGAGGCTGATTAGGATTCGAGGTTTTCTTTTGAATGTGGGAGTTGGATAGTTCATATTCAATTTAGTAGAGCCCACGCAATGATTCTAGTTCTTCTTTTGAACGTTGTTGACATTGTATTCTTGTTTGGTTTCAGTGAATTGTACTCGTCTGGTTTCAGTTAATTATAGCTTGCTTATTCATTAGAAAAACAACAGTGTCGGCCACTTATTCTCTGAGGGAGAAAAAAAAAAATATTGTGCTTATACTGTTGAGTTATGGCTAATAATCATTAGAGAAGAATTTACCCTTCACTAAAGGGACCCCAATAAAGGGAGGAATTCTGATGAGGGGCAGAATGCCCCTCATTTATTAAGACCTCAATGCACAGATCAATGAAATTTTAGCTTGTGAGAGTTTCAAATAAGCAGCAGAGGAAAAATGACCATTTAAGAGGCATGATTTGTTAGAGACTACTCAGATTGTTTTCAACATTTAAGCAAACAAAACAAAGCTACTTAAAGATCCCGTGTGATTTTGATTTTAAAATCTTTCTGGGAACTTTTATAGTGGGGCAGTCTGTGGCTAGATACCTTCTGCAGCATTGCAATACGTGATTTAACTTGCAAATATGTTGCATTATGTAGCGTCTGAGGGAACAACAGCTATCTTGTTGGGGCCACCATGCACTTTTGCTTTAATGTTGAGCTTAAATTATTGGCACAGTACTTTCTTCATATCACAGTCTCTGTCTCGCATTGTGCATGACCATCTTATTACTTTACTTGCATATGAACTTGAAGATTTACTTCCTACTTTGTTCTGGAAATAGTGCTTTTGAGTGTCGAATTTATGCTAATTTTTGCATTGAAATTAATCCCTATGTTTTGCGTTCAACAATCCAGGGAGATGCTCTTTACCTATTTTATGAAACCAAGAATTCAATTACCATGCAAGGAGATATTGGAGTTGCAAAAAGTACTGATAAGGGAGCAACATGGAAACAATTGGGCATTGCCTTGGATGAGGACTGGCATCTCTCTTATCCTTATGTATTCAACCATCTTGACGAAGTAAGATCACAATTCTGATTGAATTCATATACGTGTGGAGTACTTATAATATGATACCTTTAGCAACTTTGGACTGGACCTGCCAAGAATAGGTCCCAAGTATGACACTATTAACATAGAAATGTTAAGGTGGATCATCATGAACAATTTGGTTAGATATCGTGACAGGGATGATGAATTTAGGAGTATTCTCATATTGACTTTTGGGATGGGCAAATTTTATTTTTTGTTTTGAGCTTGGCAAGGGCAGCAGCAATGGCATTGCAACCTAGTGTAATGATATCTAAATCTGAATATTATAATAGATTTTGTTGATTGCTTGCATCATTTCATTTGCATTGTTCTTGCAGATATACATGATTCCTGAGGCGAGTGCAAATGGGGAACTTCGTCTTTATCGAGCAGTTAAATTTCCATTGCAATGGAAGCTGGAGAAGATCCTCTTAAAAAAGCCACTTGTTGATTCTTTTATCATTAAACATGATGGAGAATATTGGCTTTTTGGTTCTGATCACAGTGGTTTTGGAACTAAGAAGAATGGACAGCTGGAAATCTGGCATAGCAGTTCGCCTCTTGGTCCTTGGAAACCACACAAGAAGAATCCAATTTATAATGTTGACAAAAGCGTGGGAGCTAGAAATGGAGGCAGACCATTTGTGTATGATGGAAACCTTTATCGTGTTGGTCAGGACTGTGGTGAAACATATGGACGACGAGTGCGAGTATTCAAGGTGGAAGTTCTTAACAAGGATGATTACAAAGAAGTTGAAGTTTCTTTGGGCTTTGAAGAGCCCAATAAGGGACAAAATACTTGGAATGGTGCTCGTTATCATCATCTTGATGCGCAGCAGCTAAGTTCTGGCAAGTGGATTGGGGTTATGGATGGGGATCGTGTACCATCAGGAGATTCAATGCGTCGATTTATTCTTGGCTGTACTTCACTTGCTGCAGTCATGGCAATCGTTGTAGTATTAGGTGTGCTGCTTGGAGCTGTGAAGTGTATTATACCCCTTAACTGGTGTTCTTACTACTCGGGGAAGAGAAGTGATAGTCTCTTGGTATGGGAAAGGTCAAATGCATTTTCTTCAAAGGTAAGACGGTTTTGTGGCCGCTTGAACAGAGCAGCTTCATCTCTCCGAGTGAAAATAAGGCCTAATACTTGTGCGGGAATATTGGTCTTAGCAGTGATATTTATGGTTGGAGTTGCACTCATATGTACAAGTGTTAAATATATATATGGAGGCAATGGTGCTGAAGAACCTTACCCATATAATGGTTCCTACTCTCAGTTTACTCTATTAACTATGACATATGATGCTCGCCTCTGGAATTTGAAAATGTATGTTAAGCATTACTCGAGGTGTGCTTCAGTTAAAGAGATAGTTGTGGTTTGGAACAAAGGGACACCTCCAAAACTGAGTGAGCTGGACTCTGCTGTACCTGTTAGGATCAGAGTAGAAAATCAGAATTCATTGAACAATCGTTTCAAGAAGGATTCATTGATAAGCACGCGAGGTGTTATTGAGCTTGATGATGATATTATGATGACTTGTGATGACATTGAACGGGGATTCAATGTATGGCGCCAACACCCAGATCGAATTGTTGGGTTCTATCCCCGACTCATTAGTGGAAGCCCATTGAAGTATAGGGGTGAGAAATATGCCCGAACTCATAAAGGTTATAACATGATTCTTACAGGGGCAGCTTTCATAGATAGTAAAGTGGCTTTTGAGAGGTATTGGGGCAAGGACGCTAAGGCAGGGAGGGAAGTGGTGGACAAACTTTTTAACTGTGAGGATGTGTTATTGAATTACTTGTATGCAAATGCAAGTACATCAAGCACTGTTGAATATGTGAGGCCAACATGGGCAATAGATACATCAAAATTCTCTGGTGCTGCAATTAGCCGAAATACGCAAGTGCATTACAAGATAAGAAGCAACTGCCTTCAGAAATTTTCAGAGATATATGGAAGTTTAGGTAGTCGGAAATTAGAATTTGACCGGCGGAGTGATGGTTGGGATTTATAGTGAAGAACTAATTCTAGAAGCAAGTCAGTCAATTCTCATTCTCTTCAATCTTTGTGAATCCTCATCCTTAAGATAGATTCTTATCTTTGTTGCTATAGTTTTATAACCCCCTGCTGTGAAGATTTGTATTGGGGGAATTTTAATATTGATATCTTTGTTTGGCAAGGTGTACATTACATCCTTTACCCATTTTGAGAGTTGATAGATGTGTAGATTTGTTTGTCATGCTTTTTCTTTTGAATTTTTTTTTTAAATGGAAGTTGATAAATGAGAAATGGATATTGGTTTTGATCATGTGCTCTTTCTCTAATGTTTTTTTTTTTTTTTTTTTATTGTTATTGTTATTATTACTACTATTACTATTATTATATTTTTAATTTTCTTTTGGATATTGAAAAAGTGCAAACATGAAAGAAATCACCTGGAAATTCTTAGGAAGCTGCAACTTTAATTATGAGGTGTTTGGTTAAAAATGAGATTTTGAAAAATAAAATTTTAAAAATGTTTAAAAAAAAAAAGTTGATATTTTTAATTTAAATTAATGAATTTTAAATTAATTTATTAAATATTTTAAAAAATTATTTAATATTTATATTATATTTAATTTAAGTAGATCTGAACATTTTCTTCGGAGAAAATGTAGATGAGATTGGTATTGAAAGGGTCCATATGAAAAATTGGTTGATCATCTTGCTTTTTAAAGTTTTCATTTTCATTTTTTAGGGCTCACATTAAATTTTTTTAAATGATATTTTCGGGTTAATGTTTTATATAATTAAATTTATCCATTCAGTTTTTTTATATAATTAAATTTATCCATTCAGTCTTATCAAAGGCATAGCATTAATTTCATATTAATAATTTCTTAGTTTTACAAGCCATCAAGGGTTGAAGAATTTTCTTGTGCACTTCTAAAAAGATAATTAAAAAAAAAAAAGGAAAAAAGGAAAATTCAATTTCCTTAGGACACAAACCCCTAAAAAAAATGAATAAATTATTATTTCGTTTGTGTAGTTTAATCTAATAAATAAAAAGATTTTTTTTTAAATATTAATTAAATAGTTTGTTAATTTTAATACTTCAATTGATTATTCTTTTGGTTTATTTTTACCATTAAAAATTTATAAAAAATTAAAATTTTTTTATTTTTTTTTTAAATTTTTTCAATGTGAAATTATTAAATAGGATGTGAATATGATTATCCTACCTATATAAAAGTGAATCTATATAAATATATTTTTACTTTAATTATATTTTATATAAATAAGAAAAATATACTCTCATCTTATTTAATAATTTTTTTTTATTTTAATTCTAAACTTTGTAATCGAATTTAGTTTGGTATCTTTTTATATTAAAAGAATGAAGCTTATTTATCAAGAGTAATGAAATAGTTATAATATGAAAGTTCTTGATTTTAGGTGATAAATTAAATTTATTAAAGATTTTTTCATATTGGAACTATTTCATTATCTTAATAAATAAAAAAAAAATTTAAATAAATCTAATCCATAACTTATTATTATAAATTACTCTTCCTATCCTAAAATAAATATTTAATTTTTTTTTATATATTTCAATTTAATTATCTTATTTTTTAATTAAATTATATTTCATCTTAACATTTTAATAATATATTCATATATTTAATCTTATATAATTAATGTAAATTTGAAAAATAAAAATATTTATTATCTTTTGAAAAATAAAAAAATTATTGTATTTAAATAGAAGAGAGGTATTAAAATAATAAAAAAAATAATTATACTTAGTTATAAAAGATTAAATATTAAAATAATTTAAAAAAATTTCTTAATATTTATATATTTTATAATTAATAATATTTATTTTAGAGGTAATAATGATTAGACTACACTCTAATTCGTCAAATTACGAAATTGCCTTTATCTTCTTCCTTCTGCCAACCAGACAGACGCAAACCTCCATTGTTGCCGTCAACTAGAAACTTTTGCCAACCAAAAGCAACCACATGTGGCGTCTCAAGCCGCCGTCGTTGCACTTAGAAGCTGTGTTCGGCCAAATGCGGGCCAAATCGAACCGAGGCAGTGTGCCTGCATGTGACGCTGCCGTGGAAATTTCCATCACTTGCTCCGGCCACGATGCTTACACATTCATGGCAAGAGGTCCTCCGCACGTGACTCTTGTGCAATGCAGATTCATATTCCTAATGGTGTTTGTTGTACGTGCAATACGTGGAAACTTGACAAGGCTATCCAATCTCAATTATAATTACCCTTATCCATAATTTGTACAGCAACAGCAACAATAGGGTGATTGTTATATTTACTTGAACTGAAATTTTACTTGAATGGGTAATAACAAAAGTGAAACCTGCTATCTTGTATTGTAGGTATTCACTTTTCCCTCTTAAGCAGTGTTGCAGGCATTCACTTTTCCCTCTTAAGTAATGTTGTTTTCCCGCCAAAATAAGTGAATCAAAATAAATAAATAAATAAATAATGAGTTATTAATAAAATAATCACTAAATTGATTTAGTATTAATTATTATATGAAGGAAAAAAATTAGTAATAACATGAAAATATAAAAGAAAATTTAAACTCAAAATTGTAATTTGAAAATTTTTTTTTCTCTAATTATAATGTGAAATAATAACTTGAAATATTTTTATTAATTAAAAAGTAGTAATAATATAAAAGAAATTAAAAGAAATTAAGGAAACTAAAAATAATAAATTAATTAATTTGCAAAATAAAAGAAATTTTTATAAAATTTGACATTTTTTTACAAAATATTGAGATATGTAGTGTAATAGTTTATAAATTATAAAATTTACAAAATATAAGCCATTTTTATAAAATTTTTACTTTTTTACAAAATAATAGGGTTTATAGTGTAATATTTTGTAAATCGAATAATTTATAAAATATAAGTTATTTTTATAAAATTTTGTATTTTTTTATAAAATATTATAATATAATATTTTGTAAATCATAAATTTATAAAATAAAATTATTTTTACAAAATTTTGCTCTTTTTTACAAAGAGGTTTGTAATGTAATATCTTATAAATCGTACAATTTATAAAATATAAGTCAATTTTACAAAATTTAGTATTTTTTTTACAAAATATTAGAGCTTGTAGTGTAATATTTTGTAAATTCAACAATTTTTATAAAATTTTGTATTTTTTTTTTATAAAATATTAGGGTTTGTAGTGTAAAATTTTATAAATTGTATAATTTACAAAATATTACTCATTTTTATAAAATTTTATATTTTTTTACAAAATATTAAAATTTGTAGTGTCAAATTTTGTAAATTATACAATTTACAAAATATCACTAATTTTTATAAAATTTTTCACTTATTTACAAAACATTGAGATTTGTAGTGTATAAATTATACGATTTACAAAATATCACCAATTTTAACAAAATTTGCCATTTTTTATAAAATATTGGGATTTTTAATGTGAAATTTTATAAATGGTACGATTTATAAAATATTATTCATTTTAAAAAAAAATTCACTTTTTTTACAAAATATTAGGGTTTGTAGTTTAAAATTTTGTAAATTGTATAATTTAAAAAATATTATCAATTTTTACAAAAGTTTTCATTTTTTTATAAAATATTGAAGTTTATAATGTAAAATTTTATAAATTATACGATTTATAAAATATAACTAATTTTTACAAAATTTACTATTTTTTATAAGATATTGGGGTTTGTAGTGTAAAATATTTTTTTATAAAATGTTGGAGTTTGTAGTTGTCACATCCCCACTTTTGAAATTTGACGATCCTAAGGTATAGTGAAACATAAGGTTACCTACAACCTATAAAACTCATATTACCATAATTTATAGAAAATTCGCCAGAGTTTTCTTTGTATTTTTTACTCCATTCCAGACCCAAAACTGGGTCTTTCAAAATTATTCAGTCTGCAAGAAAATTACACTCCCAATAGTTTCTCCTTATACTCTCAACTTCACCATTTCAATATCATCCAACACTTCAGTAAAAATATCATAGCAATAAATATAATTCATTTTATATTTTAGATAATATTAATTCTGGATATTTTACAGTCTTTATTTAATAACAGTATTATCAGTATTTTTAATATATAATAACATTACTAAAACCATCCAAAAATTTCATGGAGCACTAAAATCGAAAAGGACCATTTATAAGCTCTTTACATAGATAAATGAGGTTTCCAGCTAAATAAGAAAAGCTGGAACCGCAACTATCTATCTCGTCTTTGAAAAATAATAATAACCACAGGGTGAAAAATAATTCTCAGTGAAATACATATATATTACCTTACTTGTGAGGCTAGGTAGACTCATAAGTAAGGTCAATTTTATAATAGATAATTAATAAAATCAAAAGTAAATAAAATAGAATTTATCATAGCCATTGGAGTGAATAATAGATAGATATGTCAAAAATACTATGGTTATAAGCAAAAACAATAAATGAAATAAATTATTCAAAGATAACAGGTCAAAAGATATATTACAAGAAATATAGTAAATAATCAGCTGACGTTCAGTATATAAATGTTCAGTTCAAAATAATGACAAATAAGCAAAATTTAGTAATAAATGGGCAGAGGCTATAGATTGGTAGCATGCCAACTATTACAGTCATACGGTTGATTAGACCGCATGGTTAGGACTTTACCCCCTCCTAGCTAGGATCAGTGTAAAACATTGTGCACAACGCCCAATGTATATATAAATCTACTACACTGGGTGAGTAGTTCTGTCATTGATAATCAGTAGGGGTTCAAATAATAATGTTAATAAATTCAGATATCAAGAAGTAATATGAAATAAAAATGGTTAATCAATTAAATTATCAATTAAGTAATAGAACAAGTTAAGACATGTGAAGGAAAGCTCGGTTACAAGTTGGGGTTTATATTTCAATGGCTGCAATTTTCTCAATTATGCAATTCAAAATAGTTTTAAAGTAACAATCAAGGGTTAAGAACAATTATGTTAAAATCAATTATAAGGAACAAATTATACATAATTAAATGTACAAGGTATTTCAATGAGTTAACAATTTGTTAGGATAATTTTAATCATAATTTTAGAATGTTTTAAATTCAATTTAATTTGATTTA